>JAIPRL010000403.1:0-145825 GCA_025469235.1 Pemphigus obesinymphae
TATATATGTACGATAATTTACTTTTTAAAACACGTACAGAACTGAAATCTCTAATTATAAATCACCAATGCGTGAAGCCATAATTACTTGGGACACTTCTGCCTGTTTTGATTATTTTTAAAATCACATTTGTCGCATTGTAGTGGGATTATCGTATTTTTCGAATCTTAGAACATACCTAGAGCTTCTGAATAATGAACAACTGCTTTGTTTTAATTTTAAAGAAAAATATATTTACTTTAAATAATGAATTTTTAAAATTGTTATGTATCTTTACAATATTGTAATACAATTTCTGAATGTAAATTTCGTGTTTTATCAGATGGTTAGACGGAGACAACAAATAGAGGATCACGTTTTCTTCAAATGTAGGTATTTTTGGTGGTAGTACTGTTTGGACTTTTGAGCAATACCCACCCAGTTTATGTTTCAAACTACGGAAATTTTTTTTTAAAAAAGGTGTTTTATAGAAACCTAGCTGGGCCTGGGAGGACGGACCACACTTGCTGTGACTGACTCCAATTCCGGCCCGATTGTCACAAATTAAAATATATCCCCTGATTTTCTATGAATTACCACGTCGAGTAGGTAATAATTAATAATAGCCAATAGGTTAAATTTAATACAGTTAAGTGTACTTATTTCGATTGCACCTATAAATCGAGCAGGGTCACTCGGGCAGTTTAAATCGAAAATATCCCCCGATCTGCTGTGAAACACAGCATTATGAGTAACTAGAGATAAAAGTTGTTTTGACTTAAATAGCTACCAAATAATAGTTTAATTCATGATTTATTAAAAATGTGAAAAAAATGCAAAAAAAAAGTCGACATCAACAGTATCAAACCGGAATACGCTCGCTCTAAATCATCGTATATTCCATTAGCGTACACTATATAATAATCATTATGTATGATCGGGTATACTCGTATAAGTAAAACAGCGTAAAATCATCTAATTTTAAATCGCCATAACTTTAAAACTGGTTCTACCATCTAATTGCGTATATTATTAAACATAATAATTCATATCGAATATTTCAAACTAACCGAATAGTTTGGATGACCAACCGAATAGTTAAACTATCGAATAGTTCGGACTATCGAATAGTTCAGACCAACTGAATAGTTCGGACGACCAACCGAATAGTTTGAACTATCAAACAGTTCAGATCTTAACGATCGATAGTTGAAATAATCGATAGTTTTTAAGTATCTATCGAACAGTTCGATAGTAACTACCTATCGAACAGTTCGTTAGTGACTATTCGATAGTGCCCATCACTAGTATAAATATGTATTGAAACAAAAAAAAAACAATAAAAATCGTATACATTAATATCGCCGAGCGAGAGAAGAGACGCGGATCATCGCCGCGGTCTCCGGGCACGCCGGGCATTCTCCAATCGACAGCCACCGGCGATCACTGCGGATAACGACGCGTCACCAAAACAATATCGCGACGCCTCCTCCTCTTATAATATTATTGTATTAACAAGATTTTTATCTACAGTATTTCCAATGTATAAACGGACGGAGAAAAATAAAAAAAAAATGGGATATAATGTATATTGTAGTTGGCAGCTATGTGTGTAATATAATACTCGCATAGGTATGGCATAATCGGGGTGGTTAACGCACGGTCGGATCGGACGGCGATAAATCGGAAAAGGGCACTGGAATACATAATGATCACCCGAGTTTCAACAGCGGACGATGACGAACGCAGAAATATTATTATATAAATATAACCGTTCGATCAATTACCGTCGTCGTCGTCGTCGTCAAACACACCCGTGCGCAGAAAAAAACACGAAAAATACGTACAGAAAACACGCGGTGGCCCTGTATAACAACGACATTGTCGTTCATCTGTCATTCTTAACGTCCGAATTTCGCCGGCAGAAGCCGATGTTATCGGTGTCCGTCGTGTATATATATATATATATATATATATATATACGTATATCGTATACACATATCGTTTTCTCGGACTTTACGTACGTCCGCGATCGATTCCCACGAGAATCACGGCCGAACCGTCCCCAGTCTCGGTGAAAACGGCCCAGCGGGTAACGAGACGTTTGCTGGTTATAGTTGGTAGGTATAATACGTACGCGGCGGCCGTCGTCTTGTTTTTTCGTCATAGACGGACACGAAAATATATTTTATTATAGCATCTACGGTGTATTCGTGATAATAATAGTATTATAACGTCACGGTATATACAGTGTGTTTCAAAAAGTCCCACTGAGTATTACGGGCTAATAAAAATCAAATAATTAAGCGTAACGACGACCAATTCCGTACAGTTTTCAGTCAGGATTCCGCCCAAGTGTATGTACCGATATTATACCCAAAATAGCGGTATTGTTTTCGATAACGGGCAAAGTCAACGGTAAAACAAAACTAGCTACATTTTAAGTCAATCGGAATAATTTTTTTCTCGTTTGTTTGTAGTTTGTACGAGTCTTAATTTATTTATTACTTAACTGCACGTTTACGCTGAAAGTTAAATATTTTATACTTTGCATATCAAACGATTGATTTTTTTTTTTTTTTTTGTTCCTAATAACACAAATATGAAAATTAATTGAAGATAAAAGTGGATATCCAAAATAATGGTATAGACAATAAGTTTCATTTTTAAATGTATTTTGTTTTATTATAATTTAATGAAAAATATTATTTTATGCCTAAAACACTTTTGTTTATAAAACTAAAATAAATTGAGTAGTTAATAGTTTATTCGTTTCGATTTTTTAACTAGTCAAGTTAACAATTTAAAAATAACTCATCTTTTTAAATTAACTTTAAATAATTAACTAGTTTATGCTCATTCTCGATTACCTATATGTATATATGTATGTATGATCATGTTACTTATTTTTATACAACAGTATTCATTTTTGAATCTTAGTTTTATTTTGCTAAATGTTTATGTACTTGTTTTCAATAATCTATAATTAAGAATTTTATTCTACCATTTTATTGATTTTTTTAAATTGTATTTAGTGATTATTTTTATTTGTAATTGCAGGTGTGGGCAGAATTTGATTTTAACACTTTAAACGTTCCAGCCTATTTTAACAGCACTAAGATTATTTAAAAGGTATTCATCGGATAGCACAATTCAAGATATATACAAATCTAGAGAGTTTTTAGTTTGATAACTTATTGGATGTCTGAATTTCCACCTATTATTACAGTGGGCACATCAAGAACAGAACATCATTTTAATGTCTTAAGGATGTCATATTACTATCATCATAATTTAAATACCTACTCAATATCAATTATTAAGAACATATTATTATGAACTATTATTATTCTGATACCTGTATGTTATATAGGTACTAATAAATAAATAAATGTAAATGTTGATAATAGGTACTGGCGATGTAAATAGGTCGAAAAAATGCTTTCCCGTTTTCCATTATGGTCAAGTAATGCAGGATCTCGAATTTAAGGTTATGGCTATATATTATTTTAATAATGAATTTTATCATTTAAAATCAAATTTAAGGATCAAATTATCGAACATTTAATGTAATTAATATTCAATCATTTATTAGTTTATTCAAATTTATAATATACTTTATATACCATGATAACCGAGTTTTTACCGATAAATATTTTTGTTGTCAATTATAATTATTGTGTCTTAACTATTAATTACTTAACTATTAAAGTCTTTACTATTTCCTAAAAAAAAAAAATGGTTTAAAACTCAAATATCTTGATATTTCGTCAATATTTTGTCGTTCGGTTATTGGAAAAACTGATTTAAATTTTTTCAAAATACGATCATATTTTATTATTCTATTTTTTTATTTATTATTTTATATTTTTATGTGGGATAAACGAACTCTATATGTTCTACCTAGTACAATGTTATTAATTCACAGAGCTATGTATATATGTGTGCCGTGTGGGAGCCATTCCAAAAATCAGTGGTGGGCTAGGAGACTGAAGAACATAATAACAGATCGATCTTCGTAATACGCATACTTAATATATACATATATATAAATTTGACGTAAAAAAACTGCGAGTCTTTCATATATTATACATACTTATTTAATTATAATATTGTACTCGGTCATCTGTGTACGTAATAACATAAAACATGTAGCTGTGTATAAATATTCAATTATGCATATTTAAAATTGTATTATAAAGCAAAGGCACGGTCACAATTTTAAGAAAGGTATTTAAATTATATTGCTTAATTATTTCTATTGATATCTTATTTTAATTTTAAAGTAAATAATATTCGTTTTTGCAAAAAATAAATATATATATATATAAAAATAAAGTAACGTGATGTGTTAAAATATTATAATATATTATGGTTGTATTAATTTAATAATAATTAATAGTTATTACCTTTTTTTTTTATAAAAATTATATAATTTTAAAAAACAATTTTACATCCTTTTATTTTCCAAACCCTAACGTACACATTAGATTTGCACCTTCACATATTAGAGGAGTCGAATATGGTTCTCGATAGCTACGACAAGCATAGCTACTAATTAATCATTCAACTGGTTTGGAAATATTATGACCGGCTTGTACCAGAAAACAGACGCCACCTGGAAAAAAATAGGTACCAATAATTACATTATATTATTTAATGGGAAATTGAATAATAATTTGACAAAATAATTATAATATATATTTTTAAATAATCTAAGTGCGTTTGATAAAAAAAAATTAAATAACATCACGTATATTATTATTCATATTATAATATTTGATGTAATGGTACTATTTTGTAAAAATCAAAAAGTCTCGAAAATGTATTCTATCAAAAAAATTGATAAATTCAGTAAAACTCAAAATGAAAATACATTGGTTAAATTTGATTTTTGAATCTTGATCTCAGTGTTTTTGTCTATTTTGGTTCTCATTATGAGAAAGTAATATAATTTATATAATAAAATTATGATTATTATTATTATTATTATATATATATATAATATTATGAAATTATTTATGAAGATAAATATTTATTAATCAATATTATAATCTGAGCCGTACTTAATGCAGTAACAAAAAATTTAATAAAGTTCGAGTTATAAAATTACCTATTCTTATCATATTTCCATGTTTACAAAATTAATAGCTAAAAGTTATTTGTATGGTGAAACTTTGAATTTTCAAATTTAAAACGTATTCATAGTAAACAATATTGCACTCAAGTTATCACTTATCGTGTATATCAGGTTTCACGCTTATACCTGTAGCATTCATACTACAATAATTAAACATTTTAAAAATTCAATAACTTGACAAATAGAAAAATGATTATTTTACTCGCCCAAAAGAAAAAAATAACGAAATGGTAAAATCTAAAAATATCTATTTAATAATATTCATTTTTAATCTTATTATATATATTACATACTTTATAACATATAATATAGTTTTTTGGGTTTTCTACAAGGTCGTACACAATAATGTGGGTCTTAAAATAAATGTTAACTCGACAACCAGTCATCCAAACTTCGACGTTATTTACACGTAATATTGTGCATTTGTATGGATCAATACCGGTTAACTTGAATATAACGATAATAATATTAGGCGTGATGTAAAAAATCCTCGAAATTCTCCGATTTACATAATATCGAAATAGTATTATGTATCGATGTCGAAATGTTATTTCACCAAAACCGTTTAGATGATTAATATATCATTAAATTTTTTACACGTATCATTAATGAAATATAATAATATATATCTACCTATAAGGCCACAACAATTTTTCACCTAATATATCATTTTTTTATTATATTTAATCAATCATTTATACTCACCTAATTATATATTGAGTATAATATTGCAATAGTACCTATTTAATGTATATATATATATACGCAAAACAAAATAATTTTCAAACTAACAAAATTTGAAGAATTTGAATCGGTAGTTGAAGTAACTCAATAAACAAGTGTGATTGAATCCAATGGCATTCAGTTCCCCAAAAAATACTGATAATATTTTTTTCGACCATTTTCAATAGTGGCAACAAGAAAATATAATTTCAAACTATTTTCGATTCCTATAAAAGCATTTTAAAATTACATGGGATTAAACAATAGCTTATTGTTCATTAATATAATATTAAAAAAAAATAACATAAATTCAAAAATGAATATAACAAAAATCAAATGTATAAAGTAAGAAAATTAACTTGACATTTTTATCGTTAATCCCAAAATGTATAATAATAATAATAATAATGATATAATTGAGTAATCGAAGTCAAACCCACAAACGAATTAACTTTATACGATAGTACAGTGCACACAAAAGGAAATTCATACGTACGTGCCATTTTTGTGGGGGAAAAAAATTAGTATTGCTGTGTTTGGAATAAATCGATTTTTCGTAAAATTCACATAATAATAATTTAGTGATATGATATGTTCACACACATTATTGACTACCCTACAAAATATCATTTTTTTAAATAAAAATTCACGTTGTATCCTACCCTCGAGGGAAACGAGCCCTCCGTAGTCCCTTATTAAGTTATTGGGATGAACAATGTAGAAATAATATAAAGTCAGGGTGGTTTTGGGTGAAATTGACCTAATTTAACCCCACGACAGTTTGTAAAATATGATGTAACCATGTAACTAGTAAATGATTACGATGACAATAACTACACTACGTGACGAATGGTCGTACGCAAGCGAACCGTGAAAATAGAAACCAATTTTGGGTACACTTATTTCCTGCGAATATGTGGCGAAACGCGATTTGGTGAAAATTACATATTTATTGCATGAAGCGAACTAATCTTAAACGAATTATTTTTGAAAATCGTTAAGTTCTATGGTCCAAAACAACTGATTAGTCTACAAAATATTATGGTGATATGTAGGCTTATTATTTATTTATATGAATTAACTTTATTCGGTTTTTTTTTAAACAGAAAAACAGAAGAATAGCATAATTAATAAATATATAGCGGTATTTCAAATTGTATGATATTGATAACATTATTTACAAGAAAGATAAATGTGGCCTTAGTAGAAATGATAACTTCTTATTGGCAATAGATATCATTCTTATTATGGGGTATTTTTTGCGAAATTAGTCCGATTTATAGATAATTAAAAGGACTCCAGTTGCCTGGTGTTAACCTGAACACGAATACAAAGTCGCTCTAACAAACGGGATGATCATTTAATCATCCTCCGAGTAAAATCACAACAAAATCAAAAACGACGTTCGGATAACAGCGGTCCGAGACATTTATTAATAGGCCTGTAATTATGTGTAAATATATTATTATTTATTTAATACATCCGCCCATATAGAGATCATTTTTCTTGAATTTTTAAGAAATAATGGATATCTTATACCTATATTTTGATAATTTTTGAAAATCTTTATGTAATAATATGAATTATTCACTTAAAATTTAATAAGTATGAGAATGATTTAGCCAAAAATGATATGGTAAAGTAATTACAAAATTTTTTATGGAATTTCTAGTGGTTCTAAGGTATGCAATGTGGAAAAGTTTAAGGCGCTACTTTTAGTGCTTTTATGATATTTAATTGCTAAACTGTTAGGTATACTCTTAAAAGAAAGGAATTGTAATACAGTCATCATTTTGACCGATAAAAATTATAGCTTGTTAGAAGAACATAAGTTAAAGTTAGTTATGGTAGAGAAGATAAGTGTCAAAGTTCAAAATGTTAAACTATTCGTACAGTTTTAATTCGTTTTTAAGTTTATTCGTTAAGTGATTTATGTTCTTTCAGTGCATTTTGTAGACAATTATTCAATAATGATGCAAAACTGATTTCACCATTTAATAGTGATTGATCCATAAATTGTGAAACCATAGTACTTTTTGATAATTCGACTTTCAATCACATAACTTTTAATTAACTAATTAGCTTTTATTATACCATTTTATTCTAACTGAATATCATATTGAACAATCAAAGCTTGCACGTGACAAATTTCTTATATAGTAACATATTATATTATGCAACTTTTGTTTCATTCAAACAGAGACGTCAATGTTTTTCTAATTTAGTGGATATATTTTAATAACGGGTATTGACGAACCAACATATTTTTGCTGATACATCTTGTTCCCAGCAACGAATGGATCACAAACTGAATAAATATCTGAACATTGTAAGTTTATTAATAATAGCTTGATCTATAGAGTATGAATAATTTACCTATTAGAAATAAAATAAATCCCGTTTAAAAAAAAAATTAAATATTTTTTGTTATTTATTATTATTATAATTTTCGAGATGTAAATTTTAATCTAATAAATTATGAGATTTGTAAATTTACTATAATATAGATATTAAAATTATTCCATATCTTATGAAACACATTACAAATTTAATCTCCAAAACACTGTCCTGAATAATTTAAAAATACCACGATAGAAACCTTTAATTTAAATTCGGCAAATTATAATTAAATTCTACACACGTACGATGGAAAAATCCCAGCAGTTTGAGAAGCTGTTTACTTCTTGCAATCATTTCGATAAAAACTCGAGGTACCTATAGTCAAAATATGTAGAGCCCACAACGTTAGCCTAATTTGGAAATTAGTATTAGGTCGACTTCATCGAGGTGAAACACAACAGAATTACAGATAACTTAGTTCTATTAGCAGTAAAGTCATTCAAAGATTACAGGATACGTAATTTGTTGTATTGTAAGGCCATATATTTATAAACGATGAATGATGTATTATGACAACGTTTTGAAGAATTTAGAAGGTCTTTATGGTCTATTGAAAAATGTTCTGGAAATGTTTGTGTAAAATCACGATTAACACTATTGAAATAGTAAATGGCCAATTTTTTTCTGTGAAGTTTTTGATATTTTGAAAAATTCCAGGTGGATATAAATGTTTTACTATGAAATAAAAATCTTACGATCAAAATGTATTTTACTAGATCATAAAAGTACGAATATTATTTTTATTTACAGAATTATAACGAAGAAAATTATTTTCTAATATTCATCTTTACAGATCTAGTCCTTATTACAGATTTATATTTCCCTGGTTTAAAATTTCCGAAATACATCAAAGTATTACGTAAATGTATAAACAATTTTTAGGTTATTATTTAAGGATCAAAATGTCATATTCAAAGAACAATGTGTCCCATAATCAAAGAGTTCACATTCCTGTTCATATCTTTACTTAGTTATGTATGATCACTATGATTGAAGACATATTCGTTAAGAGAGATATATAATTATATATCTTTGGGTACTGAATATTTCGTGTTGATATCAAATTTTTTTACAGAAGTCTAAGAAACTAGATAATCTAATTTACCCTTGTATATTTTGGTCAGATAGTGATGGTGATGTGTTTCTTTTAGGCATTTTGTTCCGGGGTGGGATACTTCAAAATTTCGGGAAAGCAAGGTATATAAAACACAATTAAAGACAAATTAGTCTTCGTCAGTTTTTTTAATAATTAACTTTATTTTTTAATTTAAAATGAGAAAAACTAATAAATTGTTTTTATAGTAATCGTATTTCTCGAGTTTTCTTTATTGCATTTAAGTCTACAACTTTATCAATAAATTCGTCGGTTGGAATCTCAGGTTCTAACCCAATATTTATCATATCATATAACATACATATAATATTTGATAAACGATAAAAAAATTTTAAAAGTGTAAAAATTTTATCTGAAAAAAAAAATAGATTAGGACTGTGAGAACTTGGGCGTCAAACTGCTGTTATCTGCTATTATATTACAACACATACTTGGTAGGCTTAAAAAAATAGATCTCTTAAAAAAACTTAGTAAAATCACAGAATTTCAATTACTAAAAACTGTCAAAACTACCACTGAATTTTAGATAGGTACTGTAAAAACTACGGTACCTACTAATGTCTAATACAATTATTTCAAAAATACTTATTAAATACTTTACAACTAACTTAAAATACTTTGGCTAAATTTTATGTCATATATTGGGCGAGACCCATTTAATTGGCATACTATGATTATGAGTCTGAATTTTAATAATAACTAATATGAAACTCTAAAAGGGACATAAAACAACACCTCGTTGTGCAACCATAGTATCTATAACCGTGATGATAATAATAATAATAAATCATAACTTTACATTAATAATGAAAGTTGAAGCAGTCTTTGCCTTGATGTGGACACTATAATTCGGCCCAATCTAGTCTTATTCAGAACGGTCTGATCTGATCTGGTTTTATAAAGTTTGGTCTAGTCTCTTCTGGCCAAATCCGACGCGGCATAATTTTAAGTTTATATATTTATATTTAGCTCGGTCTCTGTCTTATTCATAGAAATTTTAAAAAATCAGCCCGCACTGTGTCTTTTTTAGTGGAATGAGAAATAACGGTAAGATCCGATCCGGTTTTATTATTTATTTTATCAGTCTGGTCTTTGAAATATGGACCATGCACAACTCTATGATTTTCTAAGGTATCATATATGAGTGTGATGTGTCGATATTTAGTTTTTGTGGAAGAACATTTTCCATGTGATATTTTAAGTTATCGAACCTCACACAGTCGCAAGATAACCGTAAGATAACAAGTAAACCTGTTTTAATGTAAATTTTTTACAGTCTAAGTTTTTTAGATTGTCTTTTTACGATTTTGGCATGACGCCTAGGTATTTTGCATTCAATGTCCGCTAAATGAGTTAATCGTGAATTTGGATTTGTCATTGTTGCTGGTACCGAGTAGATAGTGCAACGGTTATTCATATATCTTGTCGCAATCTCCATTTTTTGATCCATTCTATTTTCGTGACGACCTTGGCTACAAGACACATTATTGTATATTTGTTTTTCTAGTTCATATATTACATTATAGATGCATAAAAACGATAGCACCCTGTCCGATTGTGAATGTCTGAATGTCGGTGGTTTTTGTAAATCGGATTATGTATTCACTATTGGACACGCGTTTTTGCGAGTTCATCGGCGGTTTGAATTGATTAGAAAAACTCGTAATGGACACGCGCGTTTCCGCGAAAAACCTGTGTGCACGTAAAGTGCACTGCGTTCCCCGGGGATTCCCCGACACAATACGGATATAGACGCGGTGCTCTACCGTGTGGGAAAACCGCGTATGACGGCGAAAACGGTCTACAATTAGATTATCAGCGGGCGCTAGGTGGCAAAAGGGCGAGGGCCGGCCCTCGAGGGATTTCCAGTTATTGTGAACACATGACAGTGTTGGTCAGATATATATATATATATATATATATATATATATATATATTGCAGGAAAATACGGCTAAAAGAAACAAACGAAAATATATTATATGGTTTCTCATAGTCTTCATTGAATTATAAAATGCTTATTATATTATTTGTGTGTATATATTGAAACGTAATGTGTACAGAGCGATTCAAACCAAGAACCGACACTTGTCAAGCCTGTCAAAATTATGAAAATATATCATTTTTAAAGAGTTAAAGAGTTACCGATATGTGAATCGTTAACTGCCGAAAAAGCAGTAGAGTCCAGTTTTCCTATTTTTCCAGGAGAGAGAAACAAAAACCTGAATAGCGTATAAAATATTATACATATTATTTTGAACATTTTTTATTACATTGTAATTAATTGTGTTAACATTTTGCGCTAATTTAAAAAATGATAGGTATGTTGAAAAAAAAAATTGGAAATATTTTTCTATTATAACACAAAAGAGAAAAAGAAAGTACAATTTATTATTGAAAACGGTAAAGTTATAATGTTAAAAAAACGCATCTTTAAGAAATATCGTGATGTAATAATTAAAAATGTTCACTGGTTGATTACCAGCTGATAAAATGAGTACATCTGATTAAATATAAAATTTAAAGTTTACTACACAATGGGAATATATCTGTGGACATGTCACTTTTCTCTAGTTAACAGTAATTCCTATGTACCATTTTTAGTTTTTAGACCATCAGATTGGTCTCCTAAATTTATAGTAAACGATATATTTATATTTAGATGTGCTAAGTAAAAAAGATAATAAAATAAAAAGTTCTAAAATCAGCAGACTATATGTTAAATACTAAAACATAATAAGACATAATATAAAAATACATTTTTTTTTGTATTTATATTTAGAAAAACTAAATAAATAATTTTATGTTTTATGATTTCGGTCCCTAAAATAATAATATATGAATCCATGTATATATTATAAATATAACAAAATAAATTATAAGATTATAAAATATAAAATAAAATAGTTATCTTAGTTCCTAAAACCCTCTCCACCAATGATAGTTGATTTCACCTTAAACCTACAAATAATTCTTCGAGATTAACTATAATCTTTAAATTGAAATAATATTAAAAATTTTCAAGTGAAATTTACGACTAAATAAAGGAATGATAATAACAATAAAACATGTAAATATTTTATTCTTTTGATTATTATCAATAATATCTAATCTTAAATCGTAACAATGGTGTTATATTGTCTTCCTCCATGACTTGTCATTAACGTTAATCGTTATGACTTTTTAAATAATAAATTAATAATAATTGATTGTTATATCATTTATACAACCAAAATTACAATGATAACAACGATAAACATAATAAATTATATGAACATTTCAACTAGCTAATAGCTTCCTACTTGTATAATGAATTCTCAATTATGTAAAACAGCAATAACATATTAGACCTTTCATTACGTATATACATAACCTAAAGATGAGTTTATACATTAACATTACATATCTGACTGTAGTACGATTATCATGTATTTTAAATCAATAATTCCATTTAAACAATGTTCTTAAACACTCTTATTTGTATATGTAGTACTCTAAATGTATTTGAATAAAGATATATAAATATAAATGAAATAAAAAATTATAAAAAGTCACAATCTACGAGTGTACTATATATTCCCAAATTGTATAGATATGTATTATTAATATGATTTTCAAAACAATAAAATGATTTCATTAAATTGATTAAAACAATTTGTAGTTTTTTTTTTTTTTTTATAAATATATAATTTTATTTATAACTTTTGACAAGCAACACAATGCAATTACAAGTATAAGATGAATAGTAGTAATTCATACATTTAAATATTATAAATACTACACTATTCTAATTGAACCTGTATACATGTTTATGTAAATATTTATTCTTAAAAGTCATTATAAAGAATAAAAATTGTAACAAATTGTATGAACCGTCGATTATCAAATCAATATGTATCTACGGATATCTGATGGATACAACGGAAATATAAGCAGTGTTGAGATTTATTTAAATAATTTATTATATATTTAATTATTTTAGCTTTCTGAAAATTTTCATTTTTTGAAATTAATGATTTATCGCTTTCCAATGCAATATACCCCCCACCCTGATAAACGAAGTGCTTCCATCCATATTGACACACATTGATCCAAATGTACGAATTTTTAAAAATATATATTACCTATTATTATGGTTATTATTAATTATTATGTTGTAGGAACCCATACGTATAGTTGAAGAAAAATTGTTATTATTAAAAAACATTTCATTTTAATATTTGAAAGTCTATATAAAGAATGGTTCACTTGGTGAAATCAAGTCTGATTACGGAATATTATTCGTGATTTTTTCAATATAGTTACTCGTAAAAATCACTAGACATTAACAACACCGGCCATAATTGTAGTCATTTTCTCGCGTTATGATATATGGGAAAGAGGGGCAAGTTGGCGACCTTCAGTTTTAAATATTTATAGAAGATTTATTATTTATGTTTGATATTTGATTTTTGGAAGAATATTTTATTTTGTACATATAATAATATATTTAAAAATAATAACATCTACATTTTTATTTTAAGTATATGTGTTGATTTTTTTTAAAAAACCTTATAGTCTTGCCATCTTACCCTATAGTTGCGGTAAATTGACATATTTCTGGGATAAGTTGGCGTTATGTATATATTGTATACAAATAGGTACTTACATTAAATCTGTGACGTATACCACATGTATGCCATAGCATAAAATTCATATTAAAATTTAGAACAACAAAATTTATTAAATTGTAATAAATAGATATTAAAAGATGTTTACAAACTAATACAAATATACTATTTATCTAAAAAATATATATGTAAATGTATTTACTTCAGAACAATAAAACATTTTAATTAAAAAAAAAAAATAATAATAATAATATTTATTGACTTTTTTACTATATTTGATAACAAATGTATTTTTTATTGTGAAAGAATAGGTAACTAAGCGAAACATTTTATATTTCGATAATGATCGTCAACTTACCCGACATAATAATACTTTATAATAATTATTAAGTATTCTGAAACACGCAATAACACTAATTTAATCAGTGACACACGGAAATAATGCATGCAAATTTCGCTATCCTACATAAAGATTATTAAATAATAATTAACGTATAATCACGATTATTTGAAAACCCTTACGGCAGACGGTAGTTGAAAATGATCAAAACGGCCGTTTTGAGAAAAATGACAACAGAAAAAAGGGCAATATGTCTACGTACCTATCTGTATATATAATCTCTGGCTTGGAAAATTAAACGTTTACGGTCTCCTCGTGTATATTATAGAAAAAATCAATGCGTTTGATAACACACAATCGGTTAAAATCAATTGGCCAACTCACCACGTGTGTATGGATCGGGCCGGTAAACATGCGTCGGATTACCCGTGAATGGGTTAAAAACAATAACTAAAACTATAACGAAAATATTCATAAGGTTAAAAAAAAAAAAACCGGGCTAGCTGCAGATTTAGCGAAGCACACTGTATACTGTGCATACATGTATATAGGAAAACGGCAAACAATATGCGTACACGCGTATATATATATAAAGTATAGTATATACTGCAGTGGAGACACAAAGTCAATTGGAAACACAAGGCGAGTGGCCGGAAGTGTTTGCGTGCGCGCGTATCCAATTGTGTAAATCTCTATATACATATATATATATATATATATATATATAGCCGGGCCCCGGGGTTAAACGGATACGGTGACGGGGTGTTTTCGCGGAAGGGGATGAAACACTGGATGTGTATATGTGTACATACCGTATACCGTGATCGTGGTATACATATTATGTATATACCGTATACGTGGTATAATTAGTACGTATACGACGTCGGCGCGGCGTGTAATGCGTTTTGCCGGTATCTAATTTGCCGACGGAGGGGCCCGGCGGACGGCCGTATATAGTTGTCGTCGTTACGCGAGGATAGGTCTCGCCCGACCGACGATAGGGTCCCCGTCGCAGTGTGTAATTCGGTCGTTAATCCGTTATGCTTATTTCGCCCGCCCGCTCTTCCACGAAAGGCCCGAAAGTCCTCTCCTTTCGCGCTCTCCCGTCCCAACCCTTCGTCCGACCGCTCCGTCCTCCGAGGACACCCGAGTCCTTTGCGCCCCCGCGCGGTTCGGATCGAAACGCGCGCGTCCCCGCGACCCGCCCGTCGCCCGACTCTTCGCCGGAGAGCTTGCGCGCGCGCGCGCGCGCCCGCCTTTTCGGCATCTCGTCCCTTCTAGTCGCCGCCGTCGTATTAATACGTGCGTCCAACCGTCCCTTTTTGTATAAGTATAACGATACGTATATTACATATTATTATTATATATATAGGGTTGTACGAAATTCCTGTGAATGCATTTTCTCCAATTACATAATTTGCGCGAAATGAAAAATCGCATAATGCAGTACACGGCCGATTTTTACGGGGGTTTCGTGAAATTTTAAGAAAAATGACAATTTAACCCGAAAAATCCTTTAATTATATTTTTTAACAGTGTTTTAAAAATAATCGTGTGTCGGTACCTATACCGTTTTTTTATTGTTGTGTCATCGTGATATTTGTTAAAAATCACGTTCCCGTTCTATATAGCTACTATACTTTTTTCTGTGTAATCGCAGAATCAAAACATATACACAATATGAAAGATGAGAAACATATTTACAGTGTTGGAGAGCGAAGTATTTTTCAATATTATTTTTTAAAGCCCAAAATCGTAAAAATTACATAAAAAAAAAAATATATACTAAATAAAACCACACGCTTCGGCATAGTAAATAATATTCACATCTTTCATATTTTGTATACATTTTTACTTTATTTAAGTTATAATCATAAAGCGTGAACGTACTTATATGTATACTGCTAAAATGGATGTATAGCATCATCTTAATATTTATATAATAATTATATATACTGTCTGCGTGATTTTATGAATATTTAAACATTTAAAAGAAGAATAACAATGAAAAATTTCCAATATAAAGTATTAGATACATCAATTACATATAATACAAAATATATTATAATATACGAATATTCGAAAACGGAAAACATGTTTCATCGGTATAAGCATTTTTTTTTTTAAATTTCTTTTTATCCATATAATATACAGTGTGCGTAGAAAATTTTTCTCTAATTTTAAACATCAACTGAAAAAAAAATACTGTACATGTTTTCATCTAAAACTATTGTTTTCATTCGATCAAATACATAATTATTTTAATATAAATATAATTTTCATCACGTATTTATTAACAATACACAATTTCAGGAGTTTCCTGAAGCAATAATTTACGTTGTTTTTATTACACCATTTATTTATTGCATTATAGTTTAATCAATTTAGCTTTATTGGTCGTGTTGTGTGTAATTGAGAGCTTTTGACTTGTATAGTTTGTTCATATCTGATTTGTATTATAAATTATACATTCGACTGATGAAAGATAAGGTCCGAATTATTAATAGTAGTATTTTATGTATTTTAGTATTTTAGGTAACCTATATTATCAAAGGTATAGATAAACGGGAATATGTCCTTTTTTAGAATCAAATCGTACAAAAATAAACACCAATTTACTAATACCCGTAAAACTCTGAGGAGTGAGAGTGAAAATCGTAATTGTTCAATGCGTGCGAACGCAGTGAATTATTTAACGAAGTTAATTAATTATTAACCGAATTAAAATTATGTTTGTCTTCCGAAATTAATCACTTATATCTGGTGAAAAATAAATATAGTGTATCCCTTATCGAGTATATGTCGATATGTCGAGTATAAGTATAATAAATGGTACAAATCATTAGCATAAAACAAAAAAGATCTAAATCCAATTTTTTTCTATATTGATAATTTTACACAATAAATTTAATTCTCTAAAGACGCACATTTCAAATTAAGACCCCAAGCGTTGGTCAAAATTAATAAAGAAAATACTGAATATATGGATGGTATTATAAAAAATAAATAGAAAATATGGTAGATGAATTCTTCGAAATTATTTCCTGAACAATATCAAAATCACACCACGATATCTATAAATATTTCATTCCAAGAGAGCAAAATAGTTAAAATAATAATGATAATGAGTACCCTGCGGTCGTTAAGTATTTTGATACCTATAGTCGGGAGAATGAAAAGTGGCCGCTGATGCGAACGCCACTGGCGGTTTATTTTCATTAAGATAACGTAAAATAGTTTTTAGTGATACATGCCAAAATCGTGATAACGTTCCACAATCCTCCTAAAATAAAATTACAAAAGCCAAAAAGGTTCCATTTGTACTCAGAACAAACCTAAAAAGGAAATAATAAAGACGTATACAAAAACTTAGCCGGCCGTACGTGCACAGATCGTGTGACCCAGACCTCAAATAGGTCTTAGTTTGAGAACCCTTCCTTATCAGAAAAAGAAATAGTCGCTAACACATTTGCCAGAGTCCAGTTTTCGTTCTCCTAACTACACTTCAAATGTTAACCAGCTTATTATTCGATTTTGAATAACTAAACATTCGGATCTTTATTTTATTTTTTTTCCAAGTTAAATCAATATTTACATTTTATTTAAAAATCCAAGTGTCCAATTCAAATTCGCGTTTACTATTGATTTTTAATCAAAGGCGCTTTTAGTTTTTCCATTTCCAAGCCCATCCATGACTAAAAGTAAGTATTTATATGTGCATAATATAATGACCTAACTATAATATATTACATAAATTATATACATTATTGTTTATTACGTTATCGTATTTCATCAAACGAAATGTTTCACTGAAGGGATTTATTATTTATGGAACAGTGTGTATATATTATTATAACTATAAACGACTAATGCTGTCATTTTTATATAAATATTATGTGTATATTATATTGGACTTTCGTTTTATTGCGTTCCGTCGTTTACGATCCATCTGCGTTCGAGTGGAATTATAATACGGCCAATAATACGTCCTGGAAAACATGGAGCACGCGGTCGAAAATAGATTGAATCGTTAAGGCGTGAAACTGATTATCGTCGAACGTCAATGGTTTAAGCGCAATTATGCACCCGTTCGTATAAATATATATATATAGTTAACTCGATCGAGTAAAACGATCCGTAAAAATTCTCCGACCGGAAAGTCCACTGCGTTATTGACGATGTGACTACCGATGTCATTCCCGACAGTAAATATTCACAGATATTTTTTGGACGGAACGTAGGAATCTATGAAATCGTAAAAGAATTAAACATGAAACATCTTCCGATTAATAGGTGTAAAATTCAAATTTGGTTAAAGTATATTCCCAATTTAGAAGATATTTTTTACATATTCACAGGTCTATACAGGAATGTATCAAACGAATATTCGTTTCGGGTTTTGAATTTCACTAAAAAATAAAAAAAACCTAACCATTTTTTGGTAAAAATACGAAATTCCAGAACTATATAAACGACGTTTTGTCGTCTAAAACACATCTCCAAATAATTTCGAGTTTTTATTTTATACGAAATCATATTTTTTTAGAATTAATTTAGAAAACGATGACGCTATTGCTACGTTTTATGCTACTCGTATTAAAAACTAAGACAATAGTATATTTAATACGCTAAAAACTTATCTATTGACTTTCTATCATTTTTTTTTTTTCTGTTCACCAGCGATATATATATTTTTCTTTGCCTCTTGTCGCTGTCCATGCACGATTTTCCGTTTTCCGACCTCCCGTATTCATTTTATTTTATAAAATAAAATATAAGTAATAAATAAAAGTATTTTTTTTATTTTCCCGTATTTCGCATTTTCTGAAGAATAGAAGAAAAAGTACAGCCTATAGGCTGCGTGCTAATATGATTCGTATATTCAAGTTTTTCTACTAGCTCCCAATCATGGAAACAAAAGTTCCCCGATGATTTCTATGGTTAATAATAATAATAATAATTCGAGGTAATCGTTATCCGAAATATTATTTAATATTTATTATCATTTTATTTTTTCATTCGTTCGAATAATACTATGAAATACTTACATTATTTTAAATCTGACTATTTAATGAAATTATTTGCAGTTTTATCGGACATTCTTCTATTTCTATTTGGCAACAATAGGTAGTTACAATAGGTATAAAACCCCGATAATGGTGAGTCAACCAACTGATTCATAGAGTAAGTACCTATAAAATAGTGTTCTTATATCTCATATCAAAAGTATTGCAATTCGCCGAACTTCCATTGTATTTTCCACAACTTTTTATTAAATTTATATTTATGTTTATCGTGAAGTGTAAAACCCGATACACTCGGGCAACGATTTATTATAGATATAACGGTGTTTATTCGGTCTTTCGAAAATTTTAACTTACCGGTAATGGCTATATAAGAACCCAAGAATGATAAGTTTGACCGACTTCATATGTGCAAAGTAGATACCTACTATATTTTACTATACTCACCCCCATTATATTTCACAGTGTCTAAATGTAAATGTATTTCAAATCGTCGTACTTCCACGGTATTTTTCCCAATTTTAATTGATTGTGTAGTTGTGACGTTGTGTAAAACGTGTTACACTCAGTTCTTATAAAAATCTGAAAAACCTATGTTCAATTAATTTTCGGATAATCTACTTTATTAACATATTCAACGGAAGCACTTTTAGGATGAAGGACCATTTTCTAGAAAGTGAAAGCCTTTTTCTGCTGCAATTGGATTATTTTTAAATTAATTAATTAACAATATAATCTCCCAAAAAAATTTCGGTCACCGAATATTACGAATCTCCGGTAAGTAGGTACATAAATGGAGGTAAGTACATGAATTTCACTAAAATTATGTTGCACTCAAAAACAGTTTCATTAATAAGGTTTTTAACTCAAAAAAAGTTACACTTACAAGGTGTTTCACTCTCAAATGGAGTTATACCCGGTAGGTGTTGAACTCAAGCTAACAATACCATTGAACATTAAAGAAAATCATGAACTAACAAGATCTTAGTTTATTTCGAAAAAATATAATTTACGATGTCTTATCACACAGAAATATATCACTTATCATTTTACACTTTGAGAACTTCGAAACCAACAATTAAATGGTTAACTTACAAAAAAAAAAAAATACTGAAACGCACAAAGGTTCCGATTTTATCCGAACATTATTTCAGACAAAATAGAGATATTATTATCCGTTGACCGGTCGACGAATTTTCGGCACATTTTTCGAGTGAGAATCCATTTTCAGATGGAGATAGCCCCTGGATGCAAGAGGAATTTTCACGAGAGATATAAAGACGTCGTCGGCTTACGGGTCGGACGGCCGAAAAGGGACGGGCGTGGCCTAGACCGTATCTTTGTCGAGCTCGGTTGCCCCGGCAACGGCTGCTGCAAGTTTTCTCTCCTAATCTGTTCGCACCGCAACAATAAGCGTCAAGTCTCCGCCGTCTGTCACTATAAAAATAAAATAAAAATGAAACAAAAAAATTTCCTTCCCCACAACCCCCCCCCCCACCCCATAAACCCAAAAAAAAAAAAAAAAAAAAAAAACATCCCCGAAATCCCGTGTGCGCGCACTCATATCAACGGACGGGAATGTAACGTCTTTTCCGACAGTTTCCACCCTATCCACCCGCGGATATACTTGCGGTGACATTTCCATCAGCGCATTTCCACGCATACCTAACCTACCCCTCGACGTATTATTATACAGCCCCTTTGCCCGCTACCACCACCTCCGAGCACTGTTCATTCTATATATATATATATACAGGGTGTACCACGAGGAATTATCTCCTGTAAGAAATTCAGTGTGATCGAATTTGGCGCAAAAGTGTAATGAAAATTCGAGTTTTTAAATACTCAAATTTCGTGGTATTATCAAAGGTTACAACCCCCTCCCCAATATACATTTACTCAATCACAACCACTCAAAATGATGAATAAATAAACGTTCCAATTATTCGATTTTTATTTTTATTTTTTTTTTAAAACCTTTAAATACAAAATAATATTATAATAGTATTATATTATGTTAGCTTATTAGGTTTATAAACAATTAAAAGCAAAACTTAGTACCATCTGTTATTATATATATATATATATTATAACTAATATTTAATAAACTCAAAGTTCTGTTTTTCAAAAAACACATTTTACATAATGTGTTGATTTATCCGGTAAATTTGGAAAATATCGAACTTTTCCATTTGATCCATGATACTCCAAAACTAACCCTTGTAGTATTTAATATCGATTTTCTAAGTTTATTTTTGAGTGTAAAACCAAAAATGTAAACATGAAATTTAAAAAACATTTCTTGAACACAGAAAATCAAATCAAATTGTGCACCTAGCTATAGTAACATATCCATTTTTACGTCAAAATTGGAATTTATAGTGTCACCCAATAATTACAGAACACCTAAATGCTCTTTAAAATAGTTGAATTTACTTTAGATTTTGGTTTTATGTTCAATAGTTTTTTATAGCTACAACATCTTGGAATTATCCATTCCCCTCAATAACATTCCAATATTAAAACTATAAAAAATAATTCTCGATTTTGGAGGTTAAATTTTAAGATTCTGATATCCGTAAGCTTTATTAAAATATTAAGGAAATTATTAATAATACATTCAAATTGAATTATTATTATTATTCCCATTTTTAGTGTTTCATTTAAAAAAATTAGGAGACGTTGAAATATTTTTTAAATATTTCGTCTCCTAGTCTTCCTTAAATTAAGCACTGCCTATGTATAAATATTTTTAGTATATTATACATTTTTTATTTTATATCAAGGATCAATTTAAAAAAATATTATTGTTTAACGTTATGACAATTCAAACGGTATTGAATATTTAGTGTTTTACGTTATTATAATTTAAACGTTATAGGTGTTTTTAGTGTTTTACGTTATGCTAATTTAAATGTTTTCAAATTCTTTCCGTTTATCGTTGTGGTTTTTTAAAATTTTCATTTATCGTTTCTGTCACGGTTTTTATTATTTATTCCAATCGTTTTTCGATACATTTGACGTTGTAAAAACGCTTTCAAACAATGTTTTATATAATATATAAATATACAAAATTTTACTTGACATTAAAGGTTCAATAAGTTAGAATTCAGTTAATATTAAGTATTTTTCTATATATATTTAAATGCATTTTATTATAACCTAATATATTATTTTTCCAGTTAGCTTAAATAGTTTAAAGTTTTAATTCTAAAGTCTAAGAAATATTACAATATTTTTTTCATATTTTATTTATTGTCGAGCGGGTATAATTTGTGTTGTTAAAAAATTATTATTCGATACAGTTTTAACTATTCTTAAAAAATTTTAAAATAAATACCTAGTGAAAATTAGAAAATTAAAATCCGAAACTTGATTGAATATAAAATACTATGCATTCAAATAAAAAGCAAATTCATGATGTAAAAACAAAAATTTAGTAAAAATACAAGTACATAATATGCTTTTATATCAACATTTTTATAGGCACCAAATTTACTATTTTGAAGTATAAAGAGATAGGTATAGCCTATAATTTGCATGTAGATGTCATACAATTTATTTTAATAAATTAACTATAGAAATTTCATCTTTATATACAACATTATTTATACTGAACTTTTTAAATATATACCTATTTATATTTTAACTTAAAACTTAGCGAAATACAGAAATGTTCTATTGACTTTTAACTTTTAGCAACTGGGCTAATAGCTTGCTTACCTATCTTTGACAAGCTTTAAAGTATATGGACGTATTATAAACAATTAACAATTTACATCGTTCAATTTGCTTTAATCAACGTCCGTGGTCTATATGTTGGGTACATTGAAAAAAATTGTACTAAAACCATACATCTTTTAAGAAAATATTAATATTTTAATATTCAATGCACAAATACGCGTTTCTTTCCTTTTATATTTGGTCGAAAACGTTTTTTATTTGACAATCATTTTTCCAAATAACACCTGTGCAGTGGTACCAATATCATTGCGGCATTAATAATATACGTTTATATGTCTTTAAATGTTTCATTAGTACGGTAACCTTTAAATCGATTATTTTGAACGTGAGCCTTTTCATATGCACGCGATCAATAGTTAGGTAAATAAAAAACTCAACACGTAGGTCCAAATTATATCCGAAAAATTCAGTCGAAACTTACATACAGAACTTCAATACATTTTCATACTGTTAAATATTGTAATGTATCGTGTGTCTTATTAAAAATATTAAAGTAACAATGACCACTAATATCTATTATTTAAACGCGTAGTTTTATAGAAAAACTTTAATAAAATATGCTCAATTTATTACTTAAATACCGAGTGTATTTAAGGAAGGAAACGAAGGCTCCCTTCTGAATTTCTTTTATCTTCAAATTTTATTTACGTTTTGATTTGACTTATATTTTATTTAGCCATGTATTTTTTATTTTCACGAATAATTTTTTAGTAGCTATTTGCATAATAATACATATGTAGGTTTCGTCAGATAACATATTAATACGTAGGCTAAGTCTTTGAATTAATTTATTAATTTAAAAACTTACTGAAAATTATAACATGACTTTACATAACATACATTTTTTATAATTATTGTGATGACTACTTTTTTAATCGTATGTATAATAAGTACGCTAAAAATGTTCTTTACAACATTTTATCAATATTTTTTTATAAATTCTCCGGACCATTTTCCGTCCCACGGGTGGTTTACGTACGTATATTACTTTTCTGTTACTCATGCGTGATTTTCCGATCACCTGTATTTTACATTTTCCAAAGATCCGAAGAAGAAGTACTTGTTTTATAGCTCTATATCACATGTATCGTGTGCCTGATCATTTTCTAGTTTTTCCCGACATTATCAAAAATGGAAAATACATTTCCAGACGATTTCCGTGGATACCACGTAATATCCATGTTGATAACGAGTGTTGTTCGATAATCGGGAATCGTTATCGAAACAAAATCGCAATAACTTTCATTATTGAATATTTTAATCAGAAACTGGAACCAAACCCCCAAAATATAAGTTCTAGAGCTCGTTTCTGGAGATATTTTAAGGACGGAACCGATATTTGAACCTATATTTCATATTTTATTAAATCTAAACCGAACTCAGAACTCTATAAAATGTAAAATAAAAAATGTTGGTTCTTTTGAATTTCTAACGGTTCTTTAAAACTTCGAAACGATCTAGATTTAATTTTACGGTATGAACTTATGACGACTGACTTTTGTCTCTACAACTGAATATTTTTGAAAATTTGTTTTTTAATTTTTGTTTTAAAATTCCTAAATGTCATTCCGCAAGTGTTATGGCCTTGCCTCACTGATGGTTTTTTTGACGTTGGGTCGGATCAGTTTACCTCATACTGTAGTCAGAAGTAAGGAAAATTAACGCGTCCTGCTGTGACTAGCTGTTATTTTTCAATAATGCTTACCAAATATAATTGCATATAATTGTAAAAACAATATATTCTGTGTTTTACACGTGCAGTGACTTGTTTTATATTATTGTATCAAAGTGTATTATTATATTATAATATTATAATATTATTATAATAGGTATGTCATATTAATCAAAAGTAAGATATTTGAGACAGTACGCAGGTTAAAGAAAATTTTGTAAGTCAATAATTTTTCAACAATTATGTACTTCCCACGGAAAAATCTATTTTGTACGTCGTCCATATAAAAAAATGAAATTTTAATTATTTAATGACATTATAAAATTATATACCATTGTCCATTATGAATAATTTTATTAGGGTAATTTTTATATTAGAATGAAAATATAACATACACATTTAGATAATATAATTATTTATGTATGACAAAACTAGGTAGAATGTACATACAAAACGTATGGTAAACGATATGATTTAATAGCACATTTTAAAAATTCTACAATTTGTTACAAAATTAATAACACAATATTCGACCAATATTGCAATTTAATTTACAACAATACAATTTTCTATACTTTCGTAAACTTTTATTCACTGACGATATTAAACTATATCGAATAGTGAAATCCTCCTCTGATTCTGTTTTCTTGTAAGATAACTTAAATACTCTAATAATCTGGTGTAAATAAAACAATTTATTGTTTTATGTAAAGTTATGTCTTTTTCCAAGTCCCGTGTAACTATTTTGTAAATAATATTTTACTTCTTCGTGCATTTGAAAATACTGATTTAGGTATTACGTTTGACACTCATTTATCTTTTATTAGGCATTATTTAAATATCTCAAAAAAATCATCATCCATTCTTTGATTTATTACTAAGACATGTAAGGGTTTTTCAAATTCCATTGCATTAAGAAGGATATAATATTCTTTAATTCGCTCCATTCTTGAATATAATTCTATTATCTGGTCGCCTTTAGCCAATATTCATATACAATGTCTTTATTTAAGCAATACAAAATCGCTTCCTTCATTTTATATCCTACAAATGTAATATTCCACGACAACAAAATTATCATTATAAGCCGTTATTAGACACACTAAATATGAGTAGCCTTGTTATCCGTAGAACTAGAAACATACTTGATTTGAAATTCTTATTAATATTAGTAAATGGTTATATTGACTGTCCAGAATTCCTTAGTTTTATAAATTTTTATGTCCCTCAAAGATTAACTAGGCCTAATTATACTTTTCACAATCATTTGCATAGATATAACTATATCATTAATGCATCTTTAAATAGATCCACTAGATTAGCTAATGATATCCAAATTGATATTTTTTTAATTCAATTCTATTGATTCTTTCAATAATTATATAACTAGATATGTTCAGTAATTTAATTTATGTTTCATTTATACTCATTAATTATTGTATTTTATTATTTATCTTACGAAATTTTTGTTACTTTTTATTATAATTATTAACTAATTTCACCTATGTATAAACACACTTGTCGACTAAACACATTTTTAAACCCTTAATCATTCCCTAGTATATAATTGATAAATAATAATCTAAATGTTAATAATTTGAAGAACCTGTTTGTACCGGTATTAACCAGATCCGAAACCAAAACCAAAATTCAAAATTTTCACGAACCGGAACCAAAACCGGAACTGAAATATTGTTTTTTAAAGAACAGAACCGAAACCAGAACCTGTAAAATCGTTAAGGTTCCTGATTTTAATATTTATTACTATAATGTTACTTTACAATCATAACAATAATTTGAATTATATGTAGATTATTGACAAAATACATAGGTAATTCCTATATTTTAATCACTGACGTATTAATGTTAATATCTAATAAATACAAACATAGAATAAATCATTCAGTGAGTTTAGTGCAATTGTTATTACTTTCTAATTTATTGCCATACATTTCCCAAAGTTGGAACACATTTTTTATGAACATTATCACGTTTAAATTGAAAAGTCATCTTCTGATTAAATAATAATATATTATAACCGAAATCGATTGCGTTTATTCAAATAAATCCATGATTTTTTTTTTATCGAACATTTTGCTAAAAAAAACTGTATAATATGATGGAAAAATAAAAATTGTGTCCATCAATATTATCAAGATTTTTATCTAACATATTAATTATTCAGAAAAAATTTTTTTATCTAGTTAAAATAAGAAACTATCTGAATATTATTTATTAAGGTAACTTATCTCTAAACGAATAATAATTTAAATAAAGTGGGGTTCACACTCGAGCTTTTAGCATATATAGCGCTACAGCGCTAACCAATCAGAGACCAGACAAATAAAATATTTATAAGAGAAAATGCTGATTAATATTATGAAAATTGAAATAACTCAACTTATAATGATACAAACTATAGTGTGAATTCACCTTTAGTCTCAACACTGATTACGTTTGTGTTTTACGATGACAAACATTTCCAGAGCAGACGCATCTCTCTGGAAATATATTATTATATTTATAGTGTTTTTTTTTTTCATTTACATTAGTTTTAATGAAATTATTGATTGAAATCTCCAATATTCACTGTTGGTTTTTCACTATTAAAGAAATTTAATTTTGTAAGGCTACTTTGTGCAACCCTTGCACTACTACGTCTGATCGGTTCATCTAACTTTTTCGTCAATACCCTGCTATTCCAAATTATAATATTTAAATTGAATAATAATTCAAAAATTTCATTCAAAAATTGCATTCAACCAAAACGTGTAAAGATTCAATACTACCGTAAAAATAATCATAAGATGTTCCTGATTTCGACCAATAACCGATTCGGTAAATTCTTTAACGGTTTCAGTTTCTTATACCTACATACCCGTACAGACTGATGAGTATAATGACTATTTGAGTTATGGTGGCACCCGTATTGTTTTAAATATTAGTTAAATTACCTACATCTGTAGACAGAGTCAAATAGTTTGCATATACAATCGACAAAATCGACAAAGGTCCAATTCTATTGTAAATGGAAAAAACATAGCATAAAATGTTTGTTAAAAACTTCATAATACATTCGTTAGCAACAAAAGTGATCGATATTAGGAATAAATAAATTTAGGAAATTATTGAATTGTCAAAAACGGTGAACCCCCACCCCGCGCATTCTATTATTACGAACACCTATACTCAACTGTGTATAGTTAAACCTCGTGTTTTTAATTCATATTCAGCTCGGACATTTAGTCGTTACGTTTACTGTACATTTACTTCGTATATTATACCACCCTGAAAATATTATAATAACTTTATTAGTCGTATACTCATATGTATATAATATATACATATATACGAAACGACCGTCGAAATGTACGCCCTAAACCTACTATTATAACGCCTGCACGGCACGTTCGCGTACAAACATAACGTTTTTGATAACCACAAAATTATATTATATAAGTATATTATGTGTATATACAAATGGTATATTATCTGCGCTTTGGTGTTTACGGTATAAACGCGATACGGTTCTAAAATTACACTTACCCTAACCGGACGAGAAGTTAAATTGATAAGACACCGATATAGGCTGTAAAACTTTTACGTCTAAACTCACCCCAACGAAATAACATTTTAATATATTTTTCGGAATAATAATTATACGCGTCGAGACGAAAATCTTGACAAGGACAAATTCAAAATCAATATTTCAACATGTCTAAATCGTGAAAACATAAAATTATAATATATTAAACGGGGAAAAACAAATATATAGATGAACGGATAAAACACGCGACTATATTTTCATTGCCTACCCGTGTTTCCATATTGGTTGCCATGCTCAAAAATTAAATTTCGAATAAACTATATCGTTCTGCTATTTTATATACAACCAGCGTACGAATATCGGGTACCACGGGGGATTTTCGAATAAGTCTAAGAGGAATTCAAAATATTGAAAGAATACCGTAAGAAAATTGTAGTAAATATAAAAAGAAAAATGAAGGAAAAAGAAAAAAAAGAAAAGAAATGAGTGAACCGCAAGGATAAAAATTCAAATAACTTCTGTGTCCTCGATAATTTTATAAATACTTAATATATTTTATGACTGAAAAAAAAATGGGAACCATACAATTATATTAGGGAACACATTAACTAATGGGAAAACTTTAAGATCAAATTATTTTTACCGAATTCAAAACAAAAAAAAATTTACAAATAATAAAATAATTTTGACTTTAAACTTCAATTCCAGCTATAAAATTGAAACAAAAAAAATACCATATAAATAATGAAGTAAAAATATACTGCAAATACATATAAATACTCTTAAATGTAATTTGATCCATGTTCATAATCAAATTAAATTTGGTCTACATTTCTGTTTGTATAACAGACATATTTTATAATATATTAATTAATATTTAATTGTCTATTTCGATCCTAATTAAAACATAAATAAGTGTATTATCGTTGTACTCAATCGTGTGTAGATGTGTTGAATAATTAAAATAAAATAAATGTCTGAATTCTTGATTAAAATAAAAGATATTTTATTAAAATTTGATCAGATTCTTCTTTTTCTCCTTCTCTTCCAACTATTTGAGATCGATCAATTGGGATCTACATTAATGTAATGAAGAATAATGATAAAAAATTTCAACTATCAGCATAAAGATAATAGATAAATGAGTTTAATCTAGAGAAATAAATAGATACGTTGATTTGAATGTTTAACTATAAAATTACATAATACTCTTTCAGTTTCAAATACTATATCAGTAGTATAACAAAATAAAAATAGTGTAAAATCGTGATATTCAATCGTGTAATATCTATGATTATATTGTGATAATATGATAAATAAGTACACATGTACTTAATACTTACTAAATATTTTACTCAAGATAACCCATAGTATATAATTTTACCTTCTGATATAGATTACCGAGTGATTAGTAATAGGTAGGATATAACCTATCAACTATCCTCAACCCGCACAAAAATAAATACATATGTGTTTATTATTGACGAAAATAAGATAATTCAATGAGAATTATATACTTTTAATGTTGTTGACGACACTGAATTTATTTTTTCTTATTTTTCACGTAGTGTACCTACATTAGATATTTTAGAAATAAGTTAATTTAGGGGAGTTTTTGATGTTCAACTCCTCATAAAAAATGTATCTAAATAAATCGCATCTTCCTAACCTTTTTTTTTTTTTTTGAAAAAATTCAGTTTTTCCATTATAAAATGTATTGCAAATATATAGCTATATAAGCTTATAAATGTTACAATTATTATAATTGATAAAAAAAAATATATTTTCTAATTTTTTGGACTTATTATTAAATAATAATGAAATTAAAATTTTTATATAATTACTGTTGTTATTTAAAATATTAGCAAATTTGCCGGTTGAAAAGTTATTATATTATATTTTTATTTTTTTTTAATATTAATAAATTATTATTAACTAATTAATTGGTAATTTTGTAAGTATAATTCGGAAGATATAACACTTAAACTATATAGCTACCCTCGATGAAATTATCATTTTGGGAATATACATTTTTATCATATTCGAAATAATTTTAATGTTAACGGAATGAATAATTTCATTAATTATTGTATTATTAAAGACGCTATTATTTTTATAATAGTAATATTTTATTAGAGTATATATCTTTGAGTACATTTTTAATGCTTCAAATTTTAGAATATAAGTATAAGGTTCTTTGCATCTAATGAAATCATTTTCCAACATTTATTTATTATTTCTATTTTATCAAAATAGAAATAATATATCCATTTTGTCTCATAATTACACACATTCACAATAATTAGCTGTTTTTAAAAATAATGCCATGCAAAATATACAATATATAATAAATGACAAATGGAAAAAAAAAATACAATTAACAATTTTTGAAAATACAATTTCCTTATTCACACACCTTTCAACCTTATTTAACCCTATTTATAAAATAATGATATTTACCAATACATATTAGGTAAACAAAGATACATAATTTTCTAACATATCTATATTTTACTACAATCATCATTTAATCATTTGTTTTTATTATTACAGTATATTCTATGTGTTATCTACTAATTTTTATGTTTTTTTTTATCCCTTTATTGTTTTTTTAATATTAATTTGTAACCTGATGGCTGATGATGACCTATGGTGAAAACTAGCTGTTACTATATTATATTATTTTTATATTATATATTCATTTTTATTTTTTAATAGTATTACATTTTTTGAATTAATTAGTTTTAAGTTTTTAAATTTTATATATATCATATTTAATACTTGGACAAATAACGTATTTTAAATAGCTTTCTCTCGAGTAATTTAAACTATCAATAGCTATACCATATAATCTAAAATAATAATTAATAATGGATATTATTTAACATTTTTTGTTTACAAGTTTTTAAAAAATGCTTATAGATACCTTTATTGTCAACATTAATTTGGCAATTAGTTATGATTTTCATATAGGTACTTAGCATAAGAATATACCTAGGTATAATGTTTCTATATTTTTTGGTAACTTATGTAAATAATTTACTAATAGCAAAACTTAAAATTAATTTATTCTTGCCAAACATTAATTTTATTTTTATATCTACATATTTGTACTTAGATCGATACAGCCATATAAATGGATATAAATAATAAAATAAATAAATATATTAATATATATATAAATAAATTTAATGTTGCATTTTTATAAATTATATGGGTAAATCAGTTAATTTTTGGTATATATACATTTTAAATTAAATTTGTGTAAAATTAGTAAAATTATTGATTTTATAACATATATTATATTATAACAGAAACAATATGTAATAATGATAAGATCCATACTGGATGTTAAAAACGATAAATTTTCATAATTTTATATAGGGTCCCCGTCCCCGAGCAGACTTCAGGAAATAATTATATTATCAAATCGTGCTTTTTGATTCTCATCTGTCACAAACTATCCTGTATTACATAACAAAATATTTAATTGATACCAATACAAAATATCAGCCTGCGTACAATACTTAGATCTCCAAGCCTATAGATGTGATGTGTAAATTTTTTTTACGGTAAATTTACGAGGAAAAATGTATGTAATTTACGTAAAATTCGGTAAATTAGTGAATTATTTTTATATATTATAGATACCTATAATTTTTTTCAAATAAATTTTGTATGTTATTTCATAACTTCATTAAGTATTGTTTTTTTACAATTACTTAATCATTTATATTTTATACCTGTGTTTAAAAACAAAAATCGTTTTTTCTTTTATTTTTACTATCAATTCCTAAAATGTTTCATAGGAAATGGACGTTTTATTGATTTTATTATTATCCATTATATTATACACTTTATAAGGCTAAATAAAAATTCTCGCACTAGTAAGAACATTTAAAAAGAGGGATCACTGAATTTTAAGAATGGTAAAATATTCATCGGTAAAATATACGTACATTTACATTTACCCGTACAATTTACCGACCTCACATCTCTATAATCAGTCACACCGCCGATATTGAAGGATTGTCAAACAGTATCGTAGATGTAATGTATACTGCAAATTACAACTTATCAATGTATAACCGTGTATATATATAAAAATGTATATAAATATGTATATGTATATAAATTTATTTCCCTTTTTGTATTTCGTAAGCTTGAGGAGTGTGGATTTTTCACCTGAAGCCTAGTCCACTTAGTTTATATAGGTCAGTACAACTCCTCACCATCCAGATGGGAAACTTATACGCATGCCACTATCCAATAAAAATGAAATTTTAAATAACCGGTATCCCTATACAATATTTTTACCGCATTTATAAACAATTGATAAGATTTTATTCAATGTTTTTTATAAAAATGTTCACTTTTATGGTTTTTTTTTTTTTTTTTTTTTAATTAAACAATAATTTTTAACCAAAAGTCTAAAAATAGGAAAGGGAATTAATGTTTTTCGACGGGACAGTTTCAAAATCTATTTGCTCGATAACTATAATATTATGATTATAATTACGTTTTTGCGAAAATATAAAAAATGTACGTCAATCGAGAATAGATATTAAGTAATTAACATTGTGTTAGCGTATTATAATGTTTATCATTATATATATATATATAATGGTTCTAATTTTATTTTCCACGATAATACAGTATTAAGACATTATTATTCAACAGCAATTATTATTATTATTATTATTATTATTGCTTTTTATTATCGAGATTACACGTTTTACTCTTGTGATTTTGATTAATTACCTAAGGTGCCATGTAAACTTGTTTTCCAAGACTTTGGATATAGGTAAGTAAAAATCTCTCGCTAAATTACTATAATAATAATAATAATAATAATAATAATTGTAAACGTACAAATATGTTTTACACGTACCTATAATACATGTGTATTAATAATAAAAAGTTGAATACCATGTAAATTGTACACCTTTGGGTATACATATATACCTATACATATATAATTATATGGCACAGTGAAAATGAGTTTAAAAAATATTCAACGGGTTTTTAATGTTCGAGCAAAACAAGGCGTGAAAAAAAACCGTAGATAGATAGGTAGTAGGTATACCTAATAGTTATTTACCACACATACCGCGGTATATCAGAATATTATAAAAAAAAAAAAAAACGAAAAAAAAAAAAAATGGAACGCGTTTTCGAATCATCGTATTATTTTTTATCGTAGAGGATCCATCGACAATTTAACAAACACGTACCTGCTGCATTTTTTACTCGAAAAAATATTTCTCGAATAACTATCGAATATTTGTTCATTCTGTGTTAATATTTATTAATAACACGACATTTATTAAAAATCAATAATAGTCCGCTATATTTACTATGGATTGCGTTTCTAATCGAAAACTGCGATATCCTTTTACATATCAGCGTCCAAGTACAATTAATCAGGTATTTCGAAATTACTGTAAATTAGGTAGGTACCAAATTAATTAATTTAAAAAAACTAAAATCAGTAAACATATAAACTCACTAATCTCGTTCGAATTCCCAAAATCTTTATTTTATTTAATTTTCACATATATATCGAAGGCAGTAGGTACGATAAAAATCATAGGTGCACGCGGTGCATTGCACTGGGTCCGCGGTGTAAAATGATCCATCGCCGTCAATAACTCTGGTTTATTCATTCGCACGTTATTTCGTATAATCATAATTATTTTATATCGTTTTGTATTATTTATATTATGTTGATTATAAATTTGTACACATGAATAACGTGATAGTACGCTATCAACGCGTATATTTAAATTGATTTTAATAATATTGACAGCGCTACAGCGCCAGTTGACGATTATTCCCGTCGATGACTAAAATTGTTGACATTTGTCTGGAGTCACAGTTTCGGATAGATCGGTTATACGAAGAAGTGTGATAAGATGTCCTGTCTATATTCTTTCCAAAACCACCAAAAACTCACGTCACTGCAACGTTGTCTATTTTGTAATATATGTATAGTATCATAGAACAAAAAAAAAACCAAGATTATGCTTATAACAGTGTGATAATCTATCACCTTAGAGCTAGAATGACGTGACAATCTTTTTTTCGTATTATAGTATTCTATCAAAACTATAAGTATAATATACATTTTAATTGTGAATATATCAAACATTATACCTTTATGTATAACCACATATTTTGATACATTTTTAACCCTTTGCAGCCCAGTAATGACTTTTGGAATCATGGTTTTCATCAATTATTTAAAATTACTGTGTTGGCATTATCAATTTATTTATGGCAATTTCTCATTCGGAATTTCACGTTCTTTATAATAGCGTCACTATTTTTCAATTTAAACCGTTATCATATATAGTTTTATCAAAATAAATATCGAAAAAAAAGTGATCTCGTAGTTGTCTTTTTGATGTTTTTAATTTTTAATTACGATAAGTAAAGAATTTATATTCACATAAAAAAAAAATACTTTTCTTTTTATAATATTACAATATATTATCTATTGCAATAGTTTATACTAATAAAACATAATTTAGTTTTGTTAAAATATGTCAGGAACACGATGATTCCAAATGTAGTCATTGAACTGATATGACATCCAAATAATAATTAATACATATTATTTATATTTTTATGTATAATATTGTTTTAGTGTTTATTCAGTAACTAGTAACCATAAAAGGAAAGTGATATACCTACTAAAAATAATAATTATGTTTCTATAATAAGTGCATTATTAATATTTTTATTTTAAAATTTATATTTATTGCTAACTAAAATTCAATATACCTATATAATCAAAAATAAATTAATTGCATGTTCCTAAGTATAACATACGTTTTATATAGATTCTAATTACAGTATTTTTAACTAATAAAGATTTCTATGTGTTATGTACTTTTTGAAAAAAGAAAGTAGTAATACTAAAAATAATTATGTTCCTATGATATGTGCATTATACATTTTCACAAAAGTTTGTTAGTTATTATTTTAAAATAAGATGTGCATATTTTATTTAAATAAAGGTTTACATTACTATAATATTTGTGACTTTTAAGTAAAAATGTACTACTTTATTTGTCTTTATATGCTTTTTTTATATACATATTACATAATTATATGTATAATTTTATTATTTAAAATAATATACCTAAAATTATTGAAATACAATCTAAAGGGTAAGTATATAATAATAAATTAAAATTATGCTCATATCGGCCCAATGATTCCAAATGTAATCATAGCTGGGAAAACATAAAAAAAAACATGAAAATTAAAAAATTAAAAAATCAAAAATATTTTGCCTTATTTAAGGCTTTTATAATTTAGTTTTAAAAAAAAAAATGTATTTTAAGGATTTCATATAATGGGCTGGAAAGGGTTGATACAAATTAAATAATTTTGATGTTCTATTATATTTTATGATTTCAAATTTAAATACTATAAATAATTTATGGTATATTGTTTATTATAAAATATTCAGTATTTAATAAAGACTATGAATTACGATTTATAAATATCTTTATTCATATTTGGATACTTAGGATAGGTACTGAGTGACAACATGTTTAATAGCTAGTGTTTATATTTAAACTTAAATCTTAGTACAAAGTAGTAAATTTCACTGATAAATAATAAATGTTTAAATAGATAATGATTCACAAGTATTTTATATGTAGTAATTTTACAGAGCTCAAGGAGGAGGCTCATAAATATTCGTTTGCGGAGGGGTATTTGGCTCTTAAGTTACGGCATTGATTGTCAAACAAATTAACTCAAATAACTCACGTATTGTATACATTAACTTAAATATCATGTCAATCAGTCTTATGAAATTTTTTCGAAAATCAAACTGGAGTAGTAAAAAGCCAAACTCCATCATGAGTTGGAACGCTGAAATTAGTTTGAACTCAAGTAAATATTCCAAAAACTCGAACTCGAACTAGAAAAATGTAAAAAATAAAATAATCATCAAATTGTTCATACCTGCGTTCGAAGTTGGAGGTTTCGATATTGAAAGGTAAAAAAAAATTGACGGAGCAAAAAAAAAAAAAAAATGCAATTTAGCTATGTGTCTATAATTGAACGCCGACTGCTGCTCGACACCAAGTTTTTGGTTCGACCCATCTCTAAAAATGTATTATGACCAACAAAGTAATATTTAAATCGAATGAATGTGCACTGAATAACTGAGTGGTTTCACGTTATACAATGTAAACACTCTGTATATAGTGGATCTTTGGGCGAACATATTTCTAATCTCGCATTGTCAGTATATATACGACTATAATGTTAGTTGACTGATTGATTGTCGTTAGTTTCAAAGCGATCGGGGGTGGATATCTCTTTTGTATTATATATTACCAGCTACCATACTGGTTTGACCTACTTAGGTATATAATATTCTACTCCGGTGATATGTGTAATTCGGTGTGTAATTCGTTACGCTGCAGCTGTATTGGATTTTTTTCCCCACCCGATTGTCGTATAACGATCGAAAATCAACCCTGTGTCCGGTGATTATTCTTTTCGAAAATATTTGTTTTTTTTTTTGATAGTTTGTTGGAAAAAATAACCCCAAAAACCACTCGAAAACTCTCTTTAGACGTTTTAATGGCAGGACTTCTATCTAGAGACAATTAATATAGTAGACACAAATACTATGTAGTTTTGTGTAAAATACCTTCTAAAAGTATTTCGAATACATATTCTGAATATTTAAAAAAAAAGTATTTAGAATATGTATTCGAATACTTTATGATACTAGTATGCCCTAAGTACTTGAAATACTTTACAAAATGTTCTCCAATAATTTTAGCGTATACATTTTTTTCCACTAAATTTCAATAATAAAAATATTACTACCTAATTATAATACTATTTTATTTAATCATTTTATTTTTTCGTATAAATTAATACAATAATATAATATGATAATATACTTCTATAGCTATTAAATATAAATTATATCCAAATTTTAATATTTTGTGATAAATTTAAGTAATAATAGTGAGTAGGTAATTTATTTATAATAATTAATATTATATACCTATATAAGATCGCATTTCCCTAACTACTGTAATTACTATTATTATTATATTATATCGATCAGTATAATACTTTCAAAATATTGATTTCATCAATAAAAATCACTATTATTTAAATCAATATATTTAAAAGTCCATAATGATATTACTATATATAATTGAACACAAAATAAGATAAGACACTTATGAAAAAATTATTTTTTTTTTTTCTTAATTGATTGAACCTTAAAAAAGTTTTAAAAATACTGTATAAAATACTTGCAAAAAAAATTAAGTAAAAATATTCGGAATACTTAAAAGTATTCTAAATACAGTATTTGGAATACTACCAAAGTCTGATATTTTATTTCTGGAAATGAACAATTTTGATATATTTTGTTTTTATAAAATATAACTTTAGAAAAATCAATTTTTGGTAAATAACAAATTACTGACCAATGAAATCCAGAAATTATTTTTGAGAAGAATTTTAAAACAGGAATCAACAATATCGGAATGAAAATCAAAATATTTCCTCTATGATTTTGGTACTATACTTTATTCTGTAGGCAAATCATATTCTTCAATGATGTTGACAAGTCGTTAACTCATAAATCATACATTATATATATTATGTATTTAATACAGAATTTTAGAAATGATAATTCATTTAATTTTCATTTAAAATATAATATATAATTACGTATATTATAGTATATTTTTCAAAAAAATTAAAATGCGACGTTTACGTGTTGTACTTAAGAGAAAATTGGGACAAAAATTTTAGTTTTGATTGTAGACACTACCAGTGGCGTCATTCTAGTTTATTTTTGGGGTGTACGAGATTTTAGGCAGGCCACTCTTTTTCTAACTTTATACCCACTACGAAAATACTTCTACACTTCTCAAAAAAACGGAAAATGAGCAAAAAATAAAAATAAAACCTAACTTTTTTTGATCGACGCAATTATATATATGGAGGCGCATATTATTGGAGCAATGACAGGCCACAGAAGCCTCTGAACATCACATAAAATTATTTAAAGTGTTGAGTTGTTTTTTCTAAAATTGAAAAAAAAAACTATTTGAAAAATCATAAAATGCACTATGATCAGAATTGAAAAAAAATTTCTAACTATTTGAATTATTCTGAAAAAAAAATATTAAACGATTTAAAAAAAAATATATATATATAGACGAGGAGGCCTGATTGCGCTTATTCGCCCCTCTTCTTAAAATCCTCCACTATAATTTAAACAATAATTTATACTTTACATTGGACGGTCCGTGTCTAATATATACCTATGTAACATTAACACGACGAACAACGATAAAATGTGTTAAAAATCGTTGTCCAAAAATCACCATAAAAACGTTATATTCGAAGTGTCAAAAAATTATTTATCGTTTCCAAGCACAAAGATCAATTTGTTTCACGATTCACATATATATCTTTTTTATTATATTATACACGTAAGACCTATCAGTATCTGGAAATCTCCACACACACACACACACACACATATGGGTAGTTGTTTTAAAAAAAAAAAAAGAAGTAATTCGGGTGCGGCGAGATTTTCGTCGAGAGATTTTTATTTAATTTATTATATAATGAATTGTGTCTGTTTTATTATTGATATAAATGGACGTGATATATTTCCTCAAAACGTATAATATTATTTGATATTCTGTACGTACATAATATTATATATATAGGTATATTATACTATATACTACGCCATCTGACATGCTATAATAAATGCCAACTATAAGTCCTTAAGCACCATCCCCCGGGGTGTACGTAGCAGTCAGCATAATAATAATAATAATAATAATAATAATAATAATAATAATACCTAATATTCAAACGGGTATTGTGCGTAGTAGGTATACGATCGCATTTACAAAATATTATTTACTTACATGACGTGTATATTGAAGTCGTTCGGACGTATTACACTCAACGATGGCCATCGACCAGTTAACGAGTCTGTAGTTGAGCCGAAAAGACAAATTATTATTGTTAACGCGTCGATTGTTATCTATAGTTGAAGCGAACACTGTTAACGATAATCGTAGTAAATTTTTATTCCATGTTATAACGAATTATTCTACTATAATAATAATCGAAATTGTGTTCGATAATAAAATTCATCGAAACGTATTTTTTACCCTAATCATATTTGGTATCCATTTTTATGTGTGCTTATTATCGCGTTATTCTGGGAAAAAAAAATTGTTTTACGTACGAAAAACGTGAATAATCAACGTTTCGGTTAACCTTTTTATGGTGTCATAATTTGCGTTATAATGTCCAGAAAATGGGTTCAAATAGTCTAGTGGGTTGCAAGAGAACTATTGGGCTAATTTTTTTAGATTTTTTTTTTATTTAAAAATAAAAATATTAAAAAATAAAAATCGTGTAAAAAAAAAAAAAATAAAACAATAATACAAATATGGCGGCTTCGTGCAAAGGCGTAAAATACCTTATTTTTTTCTGCTGGCACGAACGGTGGCGTGATTGAAGTCGAATAGTCGGTCGGAAACAAAAGTTTGAAGTTTTTTGTTATTTTTCAGGACAGTAAATATTGAGCTACGAGAGGGATTTTTTAAAAAATTAAAAATTAAAAATTTGACATGCGTGCATGGCAGGTGTGATAATCCAGCAGTGAGACTAGAATTCTTTCAAATATGCATAATTATGTCAATATTTTAGATACTGAATTATTTGTGAGCTTAAAATGTTTTTAAAACCCTTAAAAATATGAAAGAAAAAAATTGATTTTTTTAACAGAAAAACGTATATGACCCTTTAAGTTAACTTATATTAAGTTGACCTTTTAATTTTAACTAGTCAGTAACTAAAATTATATATTATAAACTCATTTACCATTTAAAACCATGTTTCAATTAACTTAACTTTAAACAGTTAATTTTGTCGTTAATTTTGCCTATCCTTTATTATAATTAGGTACTAAGTTTATTTGTATATTATACTGCTATTTTTATTTGTCGTTATCGACCTATTCCCAAATGGTCGATAAATAATTAGTTAATCAATTTATAGTGGATTATTATTTCGGTGCAAGAATATAAAACAATATTCTAATATTTATATTAAAAATGTATTAAAAGGACGTTGTACTCACGCTTTATTTTGAAAGGTCATAATTTACTTGATAAATTAGTATAGGTCATCGAAAAAAAATCACTGTTTAGGAACCAAAATATTTTTTACCCTGAAATCGACAAATACACTGTTTTTCGTTATACTTTTAGATATAAATATGATTTTTAACCAATTATTTTAGCAGCAGATTTTCTAGATAATCATTATTATTTACCACTAATAATTAAAAAAATTTTTTTTTTTTTTTTGTTACAGACCCTGAACTGAGCTAGTAGTGGGAAACAAAAAATGGCAAAATCAACAAAATTATCAAAGCGAGAAGAAAGACTTCCCAATTTTCAGATCACCGACAGATTTTGTTTGGATGCTTTCAACAAAAGAGGATGTTATTAAATGCTGCGTTTATGAAAGACGACGTCTTGAATCTGAAACAACTGGTAACAAGGATCCGCATTTTCTTCCATCGCAGTGCAAGTTTGTGTAAAGCTGTAATTGCGGTGTTCTGATGCTTCCGTTTCGACAGTTTTAAAGAAACGTGTACTTGATATGATTCGTACCTATCACAAGAACTATCAAGACTGTTTATAAAATAATAGAGAATTAAAGGTAATTAAAGCAAGGGTGGAGAAGTTTAAAGATGAATTAAGCTTTCTTTTTGATGTAGCAGCTTGTAAGTGCTTCACGTTTACAGAGTGCAATTGCCCGAAGGAATCCAAGGATCCTTTTAAGGAATAGACATTTCTTACTGACCAGAGAACAAAGCGCCCAATGTGAATCTGGGGTGTGATGGACCGGCCGTAAATACTGAAGTATACAATGGGGTACTGTGTCATCTTGAACTCAAGACCGGGACAGCTGTGCAATGGGCTGTTTATCACTTCAACGAATCGTCACTTGTTCGAGTTCTTAGATGGTCCTACCTCTGGGCTCTCTCCCTACACTGGTTGTATTAGACAGTATTTGAAGACGCGTGAGCTGCACAAAATGTATAGCCCGGATACAAGGAGAGGTATCAGATCAATTTGAAATCGATAAAGCACTAAAACAGGTACATCATCACCTGTGTTTTTAACAGAACATTAGAAAGTGTGATAAGAACAACACCACGATAACAAAGAATGTAAACGAAAACCATATTCTCCTAGCCTATGCGGGCGATAATATAATGATATATAATATCTGACTTAATGAAAGCATGTAAGCATATGGTATTGTCGATAAACCAGGAGAAAACAAAATATATGTACATGTCTAAATTCTATGAAATATCTTTTCAGCTTTGACCAGTTATGTAGGTACTCGTGGAAATATACCAAGCTCCATTCGTAATTATTTTATCGAAACAAATCCTTGATCATTACTTTCAAATTATACCTATGGACTATAAATGTGAATATTTGTAACTTACCTGCAGTACCTATTCTATAACAAATTTGATCAAATTGTTTTTACTTTTTAAAACTAATCTTCAATTAAAATATTTATAATTTATAATATTTTATTCATCTATGTATTAGAACTTCAATAGTCGTATTTATACTGAAATTAATATTTATTGGGAATTATAACTTGAACATTTTGTTTACATTTCCTGTAAGTCTCTTATTATAATAATATAGTATCCACACTCCAATGACACACTATGTTTATACCCAGTCACTGCTAAATTAATATCATATTTTATTATTATTTTAGGTCAAAAATTAAAATTTGATTTTTTTTCAAATGATGTTTGAGTATGTAATTATTTTAGAATATATTGAAGAATATGTAATCAATTTGTTCCTAAATATATAATATATTTTATAATGTAATAGAATACAGAGTTTTTAAAATATGGAATGTACTTAAGTTATTAAAGTATAAGTATCTATAAATATAAAATAAATTAAATTATAAAATCTCATATTCGTAAACAAAAATTATATATACATAATGCATTACAATTTATATATATTTTTTTTACAAAATACTATACATTTGTAAAATCACATATTTTATTTTATTTATAATTTCCTTGATATTTATCCGATTTTTATCAGTATCAGCTCTTTAACTCTCAAATTTTATATAATAGCTGTTCGTTTTATTATCTTGTTTAAAAAGCTATAACTTGCATGCATATATATTCTTAGTAGGAGAAGGGTAAATATTTTGATAATTAACTAGAACCAAAGTTTAGTTCTATATGAAAATAAATATAATTTACATTACAATCGTTATAAATTTACTTACCTAACATTTATAATAATTATACGTTTACTAGTATGAAAAAGTTGTGCTTATTTAACTTTTTAATATAACATTTTTTAGATTCTGGTCGGAGCTAGGAGTTAGTGGTTTTTTGTATATATTGGTAATATTAGTAATAACGATGTACTTACACAATTATTATAAATAAGTAGAAATGTATTTAAATCTGGTATATCGTGTACCTATAAAGTTTGTTTCAATAGGATAAGTGAAAATATTTAACATACGATTTTACAGTAAATTCGCTTTTCTGAACAATTTCTAAAACACTGAGCTCACGATGTTGCTGTATGATTAAGATATATATATATAGATATAAATAACTAGCAAAATAATTATTATAAATTTATCTGGATAATATAAAATATGAGAACCTCTTATCTAGATAATTTTAGTATTTTGATGTCTCACACAGAATTCTGATTATATTATTTGTAGATGTATTGTACAAATTCGCCTACCTCAAATAGTTGAGCGAAGGTGAAGGAGATGAAGTATATGTATAGTCCAATTGAACAATTTACCTGAAAATAAACCCGAATGTATAATATATTATATAGTTCTTTGATTCTCCTAGAATTTATCTCGTATTATGAAATCAGTAGGTATTCGTCTTAGACTAAATGCACGTCTAATTGTATTTTAAATGTAATAAAATCATCCCGGGTCGTCGTATTAGAATTACTACTAAAAGTGACCAACAACCGGGTATATATACCTATATCTAGGTATATACCATTACTTAGCTACATAATTGGGAAAATGTTCACCCCAAAATACCACAAAAAGGAAACCGTTGGAGCGAATAAAACTGTAAACCATTCGACGCGGACCTTAACTTTATATCGGACCTTTCCGAGAAATACAATCATATGAAATTAATCCCTTTTACTGTATTAAATAAGATCAAAAAGTTTTTATTTTCCCTTCATATCCACTTCCTTCACCCCAAACCACCCACATCGCAAATCTCGTCGTTTAAACTTACTTGTTCGGAACTTGATTTCGATCCTCTGGATAATATATTATTCGAAACTCTTCAGATAGGAGTAAGTTAAATTTTGTAACCAACGGTAATGGTAATCCCCTGTCTTAGGACTGCCCACTGAGTGCATTCCCCGGACAAACGATCCATGGAATCTAACCACCCCCGCTTAAAAAAAAAACATGAAGAAATTTTCAAAAATACATGATTATATATGAGCTTGAGGTATTAATAGCAAACTATTTTAATTATAATGGTAAAAAAATGCTTGTTAATTCTTTTTAACTATAAATTTAAAAAGGAAAAATTATTTTTAGTAAATAAAATCAGTGGTACCATGTGAGAATATTACCATAATACCTAAAACTTAATATCAAAATCACTGCGGTGCATATTATGTACCCCACACGACAAACGAAAGGTTAATACAAAGCATACAAATTCGTAAATACTTTTACCATTAATTTATATAATTTAATGTCAGAGTTGACAGTTATATACACTATAAAATTATATAATCTAGAGATACACACTAATATAATCAATGTATTACTAAAGAATTTTAAAGAAATTTTAAAATCAATAATATAAAAAAATATATATATATATATAAGCTGTAAGTACAATTATAAATAGGTATCTAATATATTTTCTGTTTAGTATTATTAATTATTAGTTATTAGAATATATTGATTATTAAATAAGACAACAATTAATACTAAAAATGCATTAGGTTTACAGATAAAGTGGGCAATCATAAATAACAATTAAATTAATTGTCAATGTTTAATTCTACTGTTTTCATTAAGATAGCATATTTTAGAAATCGTACCATAGATTTACAGTTTACTTGTAAATAGGGTAAATTAAAGTTTGTTGTCCCTCTTATAACCATTATGTAGTTTAGTTTTGAAGATACAAATGGTCTTATAACATTACAAATGAATTTTAACCCTGAAAATGTATTCCTATTGACTGTAACCTATAAACTATAACAAAAATATATGTACATAATAAATGTACAAATATTAATTATTGCAATTAGTAATTAGTAGTTAATAATATATTATATAGGTACCTAATTTGATTATATTGTAACATGAAATGGTTTATTTTATAAAACATAGAGATTTTATGTTAAATAAAAATCTATTACGTAATTATACAATAACAATTCAAATAAGTTTATTTTATTCATTATCTGTGGCTATATACCTAATTTCTAATTAATAAGAAAATTACATTCTCTTAATCGATTAAAAAAAAAAAAATATTGAAAAATTAAAAATTTTTAAATGATCGGACTACATTCAATGTCCTATACTTCGTGATCTTAAATACGATTCAAGAAAGTCCATTTCAATATCATTGAAGAAAGAACAAGAACCATATTGAAGTTTCTTCAATATTAGTAACAGATGCATCAAAATGTAATGCAGCAGCTACTAATAAAATTGAGTTTCATTGTTGCACTAAATATTATTTTGCAACATTTTTTCAGTCATTGTAAAAGTATATTGAAAAATAAATATGGATATAAAGAAGTTGCTTAAACAAAAGAGGTACAATTTTTAATTTATTATAAGTATTTGTCTTGAGTTTAAATTTTTATATTCAGTTAAAAATTTAAAAAAAAAAAAAACCAATAATATACCAGAAAAATATATTGGGTTCTGAAATAATTTTTTCCTCTTTTTCTCATGGCAGTTTTTATGAACTGGGATACAATAGAATCCTTTCGGAAAATTTTCGGTAGGAGTGGAGTTGAATACAAACCGAGTCGGAACTAGGAATTTTGACGCTCAGAGAAAATGTTAAAATTACGTCCTATTATATGTATTAAAAAATCGAGAAATCCGTTTTATTATGGACAATTAAGTACCTAGGAAAAAAAGGTCATTCGTATAAATTTCCCCAGAAATCAAAAACTTTACTTCAAAAATTACGCTGGCACCTGAAACAATAATCAAGTACCTATAAAAAAAAAAAATTTATCCACTGAGTTTTAAACCACAGTTTCTACTCTGTCAATAAACGACGATAAATGGAAATAAATAATAATAGAGTTCGTGTGCGAATTAGAGTTTGTGAATTGTTCACGTTGCCTGCAAGCAATCATTAAAACAATGTGTTTAATTTCAATTTTCAACGGACGAAGATGCCTAAGATTCTATAAAATTCATGGATGAATGTAATTTTTAATGGTCAGATTTTTTTAGTATGCAATCACTATTTTAATTTGGTGTATCAGGCCGTTTAAATTTTAGCCAATGATTGCCCTTCGCGGTGAATAAAAACCATGTTTGCGCGTAAACAAATCGTAATGACCGTAATAATATTTTACTTACTTTATAACCACCACAACCAACAAGTACCGACGAGATTTATGGTAAAATAAATTACCAACAAAAATCATATTACGATATACAAAATACATTAAAAGTGGGTATAACCAGCGGGCCCATTGTGTTACATCTTGTAAAACATATTTAAAATTTAAAAAAAAAATTAATTCAATAAAACGTAATACTCTTAATAAAATTGACAATAAATGTATAATATAAAATACATATTAATAATATACCTAATAATTTTACTTATATTGTCATTTTTTTATAATATATATTTATTTTTATTTTTATCCTATAATAAAAAGACTACGACGTAAAATTCACGGTTATTTTTTTCAAGTACGCGATTTTAAACGAACTTGATAATACAGTATATTAATGAAATTTTGAACTAACTATATTTGTTTTAATTACATTTTTTCTAAACACGTGAATATTTCGGGGGGAGGGAGTTGTAATAAAAAAAAAATTACCCATATTAATCGTACAACATTTTACAATATAATTAGTCCAAATTTGGCCGGTTTAAAGAAAGCTGCAATCTTTAAAACAAATATTTATTGTTTAATAATTACTATTTTAATTTAAAAGTTACCATAGGATTTAATTCTGTCCCAATCGTTAGCTGTTGATTAAGTCAGTCATGTTTCCTGATATTCCAATCAAAATAATATGAAAATAATAGACTTCGTGCTTTTTTATTTTCATTTTTTTAAGTATTTAATAAATATTAATAAACTAATATTGTATGAATATAAGTAATTAAAATTATACCAATATTGAAAAAGCGGACAATTTTTAATGATGTGAGAATGTTGTTATAACATTTCAGTAATATTCCATGAATACATTAGTTCAATATTGAAATTAAATATTGAATATTATTATAAGATTAGAGTAATATTATTTTGTTGTCTGGGGTATATATTATTTATTTTTATTTTTTAATTATTACAAAAAATATTTATTAAATTTTAATAAAAGTGTTTTTCAAAATTATTATCTGAAGTAAAGCATCGTCTTTGATCCAATAATTATTGTGCACTAAATAGACGCTCGACACGAGCACTTGGTGGTATTGCAGAATTATATTTTAAAAAAGATTTTTTAAATGCTGGATATGCGAATAAATTAATATTTTGATTTATAGAAAATAATATATATATATATATATATATATTCTTGTAAAATATTTGCTGCATTCTTTAAAAATGTATTTGTACTATGAATTTTTTCAAATTCCAAAAAGTCATAATTTGCATTTGCAATTGTATTCGCTTCATTTTCGTATATAAGACTACAAAAGACGCAGTTACACAAGGCAAAATAAAATACGATAGACCGTGGTCGGTCGATTGCGAGTATATATATATATATATAGATATATATATATAGATGTATAGATGATATATATTATATATATTTATATGTATATATACGGGAAATACCCATAGAAAAATCTGAAATCTGAAATCTGTAACACATGAACATAATCTGTATCGTAATATGATAATAATATTATAAGTGTACTATTTTATGATACATTTTTTTATACCGAATTCTTATCAGGCTTCAGCGGCAATTCGAAATTGTATAGGTACCTAATCCTATTTTAAAAATTATGTAATTTGAATTATTTTGTACTTTAGGAATAGGGTAATTAAAAATTAATTTAAATACAACTTTTTTCGAATTTTAAAAATTTACTAATTAAGTTACTCAATAATTAGGTACGTGAAAAATACAACTAGTTAAGTCACTCAGTTACTATATACACAACGTAACTAGTTAAATTACATTGTATAATTTATACAGTGTAGTATCTAGTTAAAATTAACTTGTGTACATATAATACAAATTCAGGATAGATATTTTAAACAATTATAAAAATAAATAAAAATATTTATGAATAGTATCTGTGTTTGCTACTGAAACTGCATTAGCTACCCACGAGAATTAAAAAGTGTGAATTCCGTAAAATTTTATAATATTTTTCTGTATTTTTGAAAATATGAATTAATTTTATTCCTTCAAAATTCAACCTTTTTTTTAAAAAAATGTAAAACATTTTACTTCTATCGAAAAATAAAATAACTTCTATAAAATAGCCAGTTTAAAATTTTTCAAAAATAATTTTAATTGATTTTTGGAATTGTTTTTATTGGAAATTATGACCAAAGTGATATATGTATATATATATCACTTGACTTTAACCACAATCGACTTTCGGTGAGTACATAATATATATATTTTTTTATCATTCACATCATTTTTACTATTTATTCATGACTCCGGCGATACAGATATTTAAAATTATTGATATTAAAATTTATTGTGTAAAAGAAAGGTTGAACATTTTTATATTTGCTTATCATGCACCAAAATAATAATTCACTTACAAATATTGCAATATTTATATATATTTTTATCTTCTTTTTCTTCTCATCCTTTTCCTTCGCCCTCTCTCCCAATTATTTGGGGTCGGCCACCATAGTCATAAGCTTCCACAGAACTCGATTTTTGCATCCACCTCACATACAGCCACCCAACACATATCATTCTCTATTACATCGCCCACCTCTTTTCTTGGTCTTTCCTTCTTTCCATTGACATATATTTTCTTTACTAATCTTACCGTCTCTGTCTCGTCTCTCCTTAAAACATGTCCATCTTATGCTATTTTTCCTCATTTCTTCTATTATTTGAGCCACCTCTATACCTATCCCTTGTATATATTCATTTCTTATTTTGTCCTCTCTAGTCATCCATCTTAACATTGTCGTCTCTGTCAAACTCATACTTGGTTCTGTCTTTTTATCCACTGCCCATCAATCCGAGCCGTATATCATTGCAGGCATCACTAATATCTTAATTACACCTAATTGGAATACTCCTGCCACACAAAATACCTGACGTTTCTCTTCACTTCATCGACCTACACTTAATCATATGTTTCTTATCTCACTCAAAACCACCATTCATATGTTGAACCGATCCTAAATATTTGAACCTCTCAACCTACGTCCCCACATAACTTCATAACATATCCATACCTTTTACATCTGTGTTTCCTTTCTCCGAAATCAGAATCTATAATATATTTTGTATTTTAAGTAGTATAATATCAATCCTCCGGGGGGGGGGGGGGTGGAATAGTAATAAGTTTTCACTTACCTTTATGGGCACGGCAATCTAGTCGTGTTCAATTCGATGATATCAACTTTGGAATATTATACAGTATATTATTATTATTTAAAATATTGATTTTTAATACGATTTGAAAGACACTTATTATGGCACAGTACACGAATGTTTGATTCTCTTGTTCGCACCGTAAATGTAATGATGTACTCGGTTTTCACCATAAATACTGCCTACGGTTCACCGTGGACGTGTTACAAGAGAATCCTATCTTACATGTATTTACCGCACCTATAAGTAGTAAATTGCCATGCAATTTTATGTTGACATAAGTCCCAAAATTTCCTAATTATTATGTCGACGCATCACTTTTAAGTGCCCAGTGAAATTTCATAATATAAGTGTCGTTCTACATATATTGTTTATAAATATCCTATTTCTTAATACCATACCATATCCTCCTGTTAAAAATATAGTGTACCCTCACACAATATTATATAAATACAATTATATTTTTATTAAACATTGAAAAATGTATGTATATATTAGTATTAATATATTTATGATATAATTTTATGAAAACATTTTTTTTTTTTTTTTTAAGGTTAACCAGTTAGTGGAGTTGTTTCATAAGGTCTCATTTATCTATAATTTCGTCGTCTCATAGTGTTGTAGAATTAATTTCTTTGGGTAATTCGGTTTGAGTAGTTGCATCCTTATATGTTTGTAAATATTTTCTTCGAAACCTGGATGTTCTTGATCATTTTGTAGACTCCATTTTGCCTGTGAGACTACTGCATTCGAGTAATCCAGAATATCTTTAATCGACTTTACAGGACCAGTGTCAGATTTTTTTTAAGTGTGTTGTTAGATTGGTATTGACAATATTCATTTTGAACAAAATATAGTTCACTGATATGACGAAACTAGTTTCCAGTCAACCTTATTAGGTACATATTTTATAGTTATTATTATAATAATTTTTTTTTTTACAAAATAATTTCATTAACAAACTTTTTATATAATACAATATTGAAATTATTATTACTATTATGCCTAATATTAACATAATTTTTACAATGAATAGGTGATCTTTATTTGTTATTTGATTTTATTTTATTATTTTAACATAATATTACATCAACTTCAAAAAACTCTGAATCTTTCACTTTTAACTCCGTTATTCTTGTATGTTTGTATGTGTCTTTATCTTCCCTCTGTTATAGCCTTGTTGTATTATTTCTACTTCACTAAAAATATGGCTAATATTTATTAAAACTGTTTCCCTAGTTACAATTATATTGCTGGATTTTTTTTTACCCAGGGAAATATTTTTACTGTCTCCAATGCTGTTGATATTTCATAGTTGTCTGCATTAATTATCTCAGAATTTGTAATTTTAAACTTAAATATATTCAACCCATTTTACACCCAATATTTTTTATTTTGTCTACTTTGTTTTTTATATTATAATATATCCCTTTATCTGAAGAGATACATACTTCCGAATCTGGGATATCAATAATTGATCGCCTACACAAACAAGTAATATTTCTTTCTAAAAAAGAGTTATACTCATAAGATTTCTCTTTTCAAATTGTATCTTGATGACTACAAATTATAATTACTTGTTTATTACAATTTTCCAGTTGGGATTGAAACATAAGATAATAGCCTTTTCTGTCGTCTGAAATCACGAAATATTTCTATGTCGTTTCAATCTTACCTATTTATTACGAGCACATTTATATCCATATATATAGGTAATGATTTCATAGAATATAATTCAAAGTTTTCATCATTCAATATAATTGGTATTTGTATAACTAATTTCAAACTTTTTTCATTAGCAAAACTGTTGAAAATAGATATCTTGTAGTACATATGGATATTCTCAGACGATACAGGAGAAATCATTTGAGGAAGATTGTTTTATATATCGAATTATGTATTTAAAATATATCAGTAGCTAATAAATTAGGACTTAGCTTGCCATATAAAGATACTTTCAGACCCTGTTTTAATATACTTATTACCTATACAATTCGTATCTTGCGTCTTGTATGATATTTTCGATTTGCTTAATAGTTTTTTTAGTTCTTAGCATGAACGTAATTTCATAATGTAAGTATCGTTCTACATATATTGTTTATAAATATCATATTTCTTAATATCATAACATCTGTTTTATCCATAATAATCCTTAATCCTTTCTCCTTACGAGCTTCTATCTACTATTCCAATCTGCCGTTAAGTTCCTCAATATTTTCACGAACCAATACTTTGTCATCTATAAACAGCATCTGCCATTGTACCTCACTCTGTGTATTTGTGTATTCTCTATTATTTCATTCATTACTAGGAAAAATTAATAAGGAATCAAAGCCAAACTCTGGTGCACTACTACTCTAAACGTAAAATCCTCAGTTTTATACACAAATTCCTTATTCTTCCAATTGACCCTTTATACATGTATTCGATTTCATTCTCGTTCTATTTGCATAACCCTTTTTTTATTAATGCCCATTTCAAAATATGTGTATGAACCATATCATACGCATTATCTAGATCAATAAATACCAAACACAACTTCCTCTTATTTTCCATGTACTTCTCAACTAACTGCCTAATACAAAGTATTCACTCCATTTTTACCTCCCTAGCGTTGCCTCACTTTTTACTCTCTTATCTGTTACCTTTAACCAAATCTTCATACTGTGACTCATAGGTTTATCTCTCTATATGAAAAGACGATATGAAAAAAGGTAATTACATGAACTTGGTCCTCCCATGACGCAATACAGAGTTTAAACCAATACCAACATTTGCAAGTAATTTGCAAGAATTTGAAAATCAATTTCCGAAATGTGCAATTTACCCCTTTTCTCATAAACATAAAAACAAGAAGCGAACTCGCTTCATGTAGCTCACCTACTTATCGATATCAACTCGAAAGTGATATAAAAATATTCCTCGTAATTTGCAAGAATTTACAAATCCACTCCAAAAATTTGTAACTCGCCAAGGCTGCTATAATGTGCATTCAAAGTTCTAAATTTGGCCTACCTAAGTTTCACTATAAACTTAAAAATAATATTAAAATATTCCTTGTAATTTGCAGATCCACTCCCAAAATTTGTAACTCAACAAGTCCGCCATTTTAGCCTTTCAAAATTCCGGACCAGGTCTAATTCTCTGAGTATATGAAAATGTCCTTTAAAAAATGAATGTATGTCCTAAAAACTTCAAATATTCTACAAAACTGTATTTATTTTTTTAATGAATATAAAGTCTACAAATTTACTTTTAAATTAAGTTTATATATGAATAGCATTTATAACTCTAATAATTCTGAAAAATAATTTAAATATTTTATCTAATGTTAATTATATTTTGACATAATAAAATAAGTTTTAAAAAAAAATTAAGGTTCGATCTTGTTAAAAAAAATTGATATTTAAACATTGTCAGCTGACAAATTTATTTTACATATTTCTAGAAAAAGGTGGAAAATTTACATAAAAAATAATAAAATTCCAAAACAATTACGTTATTAGAACTCGAATATTAATAGTTGCAAATCACGAAGATTATTTTAATATAATTTACAAGCTTATTGCTAAATTTGGGTGGGTTAAGTTCAGAACTTTGAATGAACATTGTGGTGACCTTGGTGACTTGTAAATTTAGGGAGTGTACTTGCAATTTTTTGAATACCTATTACGAGGAATATTTTGATATTGCATTCTAGTTTATATCGATAAATTTGTAGTCTACATGAAGTTGGCCCCTCTACAGATTTTTTGATGTTTCTCGGAAAAGAGGTAATTTGCATGTTTCGGGAATGAACTTGCAAATGTTTGCAAATTACTTGCGAAATGTTTGTTCCGATTTGAACTCTGTATCACGTCATGGGGTGGGCCAAATTCAAAATATTCCCTTTTTACTTTTCGTCTTCTCATTCTTCTATACACCGCCCATAAACATTGTTTTAAAACCAAGAGTTTCATCGCTTCATTGGATATCTAAAACACGCTACTGAAATATTATAAATTTATTTTATTTATTTTACTATCCTCTACGTCTAGATCGATAAACCTCAATCGGTTTTGTGTTTGGCATTTATTGATGAGATTGGTAATATCGTTTTCCTACCGATACAAATCGAATTGTCTTTTGTATACACACACGACGATGCGGTTTTATTCTATTAACTGTATTTCCTTCGCGTATTGCATCCTTGTGGGGTATCCTTCACAAAAATCTCAAATACATTGGTCAACGACTGTAATTTGATTTGATTTTTTTCATTATTTATCTCTTCCTCTATTTTTCTGTGTGCGATGACGATGTACGAAGACACATCCCAAACTTATTGTACAGAAAATCTGAACGATATTACATTTAGTATAATTAATTTTTAGAATATTTGCACGCGTATAATACAAACCTCGATAATGATAGTTTATGAACGAATAAAAATGTAAAGAATTTTGGCCTATATTATAATTTTACCTGTAAAATGTAAGCGCCTAAATTGTAGAATGGGTTAGGTTTTTAAATAATTGATTACCTTTCTTCGGTTATTCATAGTAACTAAATATATTTTACTAGATAAATATATTATCTTATATATAAAAAAAAAAGTGCCACCCAAAAATCTCTTGTATGAATTAATATAGGTTAGGTAGGTATATTACCTATTGTTATGATATAATGATTGTATTATTTGTTAAATTACAGATCAATCATCTACAAACGTTATTAAACTGACAGTCGGTTACAATGCTATATAAACCTATCAATCTGGCAAAAAAAAAAAAAAAAAAAAAAACGGGAGAATTTGGCAATTCTGTTATTATTTATAAATAATATAATATTAAACTTCATATAGGTAATTCCCATTAAATATAAAACCGGTAATTCCTATGATATGATTAAAAGACATTTTGACGAGAAAAATTTATTATTCCATGTCTATAATGGTAGGTAAATACAAATAGTTTGTAATAACAACAAATACATCGAGAAATTTTAAAATGGCTCCAAACGTGCTAATATACTAATATCTAAAATATAAAGGTTCAAGTCTGAACCTATATCCCTATAGATATATTTTATAGATCTTTATAACCTCTGTATATAAATATGCATTTTTTTAAATCCTTATTTAATTACTTAAATAATTTCATAGAACCTATACATCCTAAAAGAACCAAAACGAAAAATATTTTAAATGTATTTAAATAGGTATTGATTCCGGTTCAGATTCCATTAAATACAAAATATGGGATACGACCTTAGGCAATTAAATTACCTTCATGTAGGTAGAGGTTCGAATACTAGTCCTCGGCTGATATTCGATTTCAACCACTGTTAAGTATAATATAATAACATATGAATGTTTTCTATGTACAACTCAACAAAACCAATTCGAGTGCTCAATATGAAAAATCCCCACGTAACGAAAATATTTACCAATTAATGTAACGAACATAGAAACCAAATGAAATGCAATTAGATTTGAGAACGAGAGAATTTGTACTTAAATATTATATTATTATATTATCTATAAGATCCTGTTCGCTTTACTATTTTTTCTTACTTAGCTTCGCCCCACTATTTTTATTTACGTTTTGGCTTAATTATTCGTTGGAGTGCGTTACACGACAATAAAAGTAAAATAAAAAAAAAAAAAGACTCATTTGTTTATTGAATACAAACACAATAATAATAATAATAATCTGTTGATTTATTCGTAAACACATATACATATAAAATAATAATAATTATACATACAGGTACAGATAATATACATGTTATATATAAGTACATCATTTGAGACACAAGCGCATTCTTTCGGACGCAGAATGCTGTAACGAGTAAAAAATATTTACTTACACTGAAGATGTTGGCGTTACGGATATTATTTAAACAGATTTACCGCATACGACATGCGGTAAATAATACAAAATAGTCAATAATCAATAATAATAATAATAATCAAAGTAATAAAGATAATGATATCATCGAGCATGCAAACGTAATATATATATATAATAATATTATCTAAAAAAAAAAAATACCATCTGATGCGGCAGATATTAAAAATATAATAATAATAATAATAAAAACGAGTATACCCAATAAGATATATGTAGGTAATGCGAATAAAATCACGATATTTTCACATGGATAATCGATCGTCAAATAAAGATTGGTCGGTAGGGGGGGGAGGGATGATGCAAAAATTAATGGAATAATGATAATCCAAATAATCGATAATAATAATAATAGTAAAAATAATATAATAATAATTAAAATGTTGAAAATCAAGTTGAACATAGACTTACACTCGTGCCATCGCGGGCTCACAGTAGTCTAATATATTATTATGGTTTCTGAATACGACGTATTATGAAATATATCGCATCGACAGCTACACAACCAATATCCATGTTTTTATCCTTGTTTGATTCCAATTTTTCAATTTAATGTATTCAAATTATTTTTTTCTTTCGGAACTCTTAATTTTTAGAAAATATACCCATAACCTGTATTGAGATAATTGTTCGATTTTAATCCCGTTAAAGGGTTGTTTTTTTTTTTTAATTTCAGTTAAAAATGTGTTTTTAGAACCGTTTAAAGAAATGAAAATTCGATTTTAGCGTGTAACTGTCAGTATAAAATTTAAAAGTTCACAAAATATTCATTATAATTATATCCTGTATATGGGGGGGGGGGAAGATGAGGACGTTCACGAGGATTGTTAACGTGCGGGAAAATCAATCGTCAGTTCGGGTAGGTGTGGTTAGTGAGGAGTGGTCCGGTGACCGTCCGGTGAACCAGCCGTGTCCGGTGATGAGAGTGGTGGTGATCGGCCGACCGGAAGTAACTGCTGCTGCTGGAACTGGAGTTGTGGGGGCGGTGTGACCAGGTACGGAGAAAACCGGAAACCGTTTCCGGCCAGTACCGCGGCCGGATGCTGTTGGTACAGGCCCGAGTGCGGTTGCTGTTGCTGGGCGGCAGCGGCGGCCGCTGCGGCCGCTACGGCCACCATAGAGTTTGGGCCGCCACCGCCGGCCGCGGCGAACTGCTGGTACAGTCCGGCCTGGCCCTGCAGCGACGCCCACTGGTTCCACAGTTGTTGGCCACCGGCCGCCGCAGCCACGTTGTATATACTGTTGAACGGGCTGTAAGGGCCACCCACGGCGGCCGCTGCCCGCAAGAACAACTGAGACCTGGCCGACAGCACGACACGTTCCTCGGCAGTCAAATGGCTCAGGCTAGCAGTTGGGTCCAGCAGTGGTGTCCTGAGCATGTGATGTTCGCTCAACATCGACTCCATCGTCTCCCTGTAACATACAACGTGCATTGCATGACGTTAGAATGGCGAGTGGATTGTGATGAAATTATATATAGTATATATTATTGGGATCCCATATGACAGACCTTGACAGTTAAAACCGGTTTGAAAGCTGTAATAAATAGTAGAGATGTTTCGGATTAAAAATTTAGGTGTCGATTAAAACTCTGATCTGATTATAATACGTTCAAAATTGAACCGAAACCCGAACCGAAGTATTAGTTTAGTGCCAAACCCAAACTCAAATCCAAATCAGGGCCGGTCCAAATAAATATTTAAGGGATTGATGCTGACAAACATGTCATCATATTTTTTCGGTATTTTTCCGATGAATCTATAGTTTTTCAACTAAATTCAGATATTTTTCCTTAAAAACGGAAAAAGGAAAAAAAAAGATCATCAACACCGGATAATAAAATGATGAACTAATACGGTTTTATTTTAATTTGGTCAAACAGTTAAAGTTCGATAAAAGTTTGAACTCGATAAATTCATCCAAGTTCGAAATTTCGTTCGAGTTGAAATCTTTGATGAAGTTTGATTCAATTCGAATTAATTACATTATTTAAGTTACACATTCGAACCTAAACCAAACTCTTGATGAAGCATAGCGTTAGAAACCAAAATCCGTAATAATTATACGTATTACGATATAAAACTAAAACAATATATCCTATATTTTTTGATGGAAGAAAACGCGAACTTTTTTATTTTGGTAAAAACAATATTTTAGTTATTGAAATATTTTGTTTTCAATTTCAATATCTAAAATGTGCAACAAATGGGAAGTTTCATTCGACATCACCCTATAGGTAACCAATAGAGATAGATTTCACACAAGTTTTTTTAATACCATTTTATGAAAATAATATTTTAAATATATGGATTTAATTTTAGTTTTTTAAATAAAATTAAACTAGTATTAAGGTTCCGGTTCTCGATTAATACAGATTTATATGTTCAAAGCTCTGACAAAAATTATATATACCTAAACTAAGGGATAGATAGTTATAATATTAATGTACTATGTAATTAAAATATTAAAGGGACAAAGGGTCGATTATTATGGTTTGGGTATAATAATTGATATAGAATTATTATATTTTCTCCAAATAACTAACATTAGGTCCTAATTATAGTTCTGTTAAACTTTCGTTTTAAACTCATTAAATTTAATTATTAGAGAAGAAAGTTAGTTCAGTTATGTTGAAAGTTTTTTTTATCAACTTCGTTATGTTAAAAATTATGACAAAAAATTAAAATTAATTTATATAACTTGATTAATAGCTAAAACTTTAATTTTTTTAATAAACAATAAATTTAAAATCTAACTTTCACAAATGTGAATTTATATTCAGATATTTTTTCAAGGTAATACTTGAATGTTATAAACTTATTTCTTGAATTCAATTAAAAATTGCTGAGATCAAGATAGTATTATTTGTATTACACTTAAACATAACATGAAACAAATCAATATTTAGTATAAACCTTCTCAAAATATTTGTAAATTAATTTAATAGATTTCTCAATTTTTTTTGTAACGCTATTTTGGTTTTAAGATATTTTTGAAGTTTTTTGTTTATGTTTTTTTTTTTTCAAAACATAAAAATATCAGTTCTTTCAGAAATAATTGTACAGTCATAAATATTATTAGCTAGACTTGAGTAAATTGTATTGTAGCATTTGCATTTTATTTTTTACTAAGGACAGTTTTACTTTTATAGTAATACATTTATATATATATTTGTTTGATATTATACTTCTTCAAAGTCAAATTCGAATGAAAATAATTTCATTACTTTAATAATATAATTGGTGCAAATTTTAGATAGTATACAAATTAATAAACAAATGAAATAAAAACAAATTCAAGCAATCAGCCTATTAAAAAATATTATTTAAACTATTTGGCCATTTTTGGTACCATTATTGTGAGCACAATATGTTTAAGTATTTACAAATGATCAAATTAAACCATTAGTTAGTACATTTTTAATAGTAGAACGCAAGTCTAAAGTCTAATAATATTTTTAGGTACCCCATAGGTTGATATTATAGGTATTATAGAGTTTGTGACTCACCTTTCGAATTCGGTTAGCCTCGACGAATCACGGAAACCTTTGGCAAACGGATTGCTGTCAATTTTCAACTTTGTTATCTGTAAAACGAGCAAAAAACGCAATAAACAATTAGTATATTCCTATTAGAATAACGATGTAAATTAGTTGTGGTAATAAAAAAAACGTCAATTTATTGCATTTCATCAATTATTATAGGTGTCGCGTTTCGAATATATTCCGTACTCTTAAAAGTATTAACTCGTGACGTGATATGAAAAAACGTTGCTGAATTTCACATTAAAAAATATTTACATTTTATCGACCCATGTAATAAAAAAATATAATCTCCTAAACAATATGTTCGGAAACAAAGCTGCGAAAGTGCAAGTTGAAAAAAACCTATTCGTTGTCGAGGAGTATAGAGTGGGGCGTGAGTGACGGACACATCGGCGAGTAAAACGAATGGTGTAAGTACCTATTATTATCATTGTTGTTTTTGAAGTATATTACACATTTTACATGCTCCGGGGTGGCCCACGAACAGCATATTTTAATGTAAGACATTTATTACTAACCAGAAATAAAGAAAAACACATTATACAATATGTATATATTATATAATTGTTGATTATCAACACGAAATAATAATTATCAGTTTAAATTTTAATGGGATTCTACATGAGAACATTAAATTAAAAATGAACCTGACAGCAAGTATGTTCTGAGTCCACTGTGTAATATGTGTACATTCATCGGGACCTAGAACTATTAAGGTTTTAGGGCTTCCGGTTGGAGTAAAATCCATTCGGATAAGTCCCAGTTACAGTTTTAGTGAATAATGGCATTTTTTTGAACGCCCATACAAAATATTATGTAAAAAAAGTGATAAAATAACATTGAATCTATTTTCTGCGTTAGATTTTCTAAATATTAGATATTAAAAAATGTACAGACCTTAACAAAAAAAAAAAAAAATGGTATTATTCTCCAATACTGGAACCGATGTTGGTTTTAATTTCTACTGTTTAAGATTTTTAAAAATGATTTAAAAATTTTTCCGTTCGATATGATATTGGTATTACATCCAGTTTTTGGCCGTAAGTGGGATTTTTACGATCTAGTTATACCTATAAAAGCTATATAGCCATTAACAAATTTAAATTGAATTTCCAATACGGCAACACATTTAACACTTAATTTTTTTGTAAACCAATTATTTTTGACAGCGGGTTTTAAAATGGTTACCACAAATCATATATTTTGGTTTTAAAAACTTTTAGTTTCAGTTTTGAGGTTGTGGCATATCGGGTGATAATTTTGTCATAGCTAAACCATAATGCAAATAAAAATTTGTTCAACCATGTCGCACATTAATATCCACGTAACACTTGATGTTTTGAACACTAAAAAACACTGGTTCTTCGATGCTATATTTATAAGGAAAATGTATTGGTTCAAATCAACAATATCCGTTAAAATAAATGGAGATTCAATACCTAATGCCCACATTCAAGATAAACAAATAATAAATTACCATTCACAAACCGATATTAATCAAATGTTTTCCCATGACAAAATAGATAGGTATCATCACAGATTTTTAATACGCACAAGTGCACAACCCGCTCAAATATTTCCTCACCGCACCTGTATTGTAGTTCACCACTTCCGGTTGGCCAATGTTATCTTATGTATTCTTGCCTGTATTTACTTGTTAATAATTATTTAATAGTGCACATATAATTTTAATACATTATATTTGATATTATTTATTATGATTTCAGTTATTATAATCCATGTTTAATTGTTTGTTTACTTAATCATTATCAAAATTCAAATCCGAATGACAAAATATTGGACCAATGAAAAGTGGTGAACTACGTTATAGGCCGGGTGAAGAGGAGATGCACACACGGGGGAAAAATGTATCAACTACGATAATGCCTATCTATTTTGTCTTGTGTTTTCCAATCTGACGTGGTTTTACTTGGAAAAATGTATTTATTTTTTCCCCGGAATAAATCGTTTGTGTTGTAGTCCTCCGAACGGACGACTATCGGGGAAAACCACCCACACGAAAACTTAACCTAACCAATAATTTCGTCAGCGTCGGTTGGATGAAATAAAAACAAAAAACGGGTCGGGTGACGCACAAGGTGATGTCGCAGACACACCGGCGTATGTAAGGATTAAAATACAAAATAAAAACACCGACCGTGGTCAAATAATGGACGCCGTTTTTTTTTTTCCCCATGATCCGTCGAGGCGCGTGTTATTATCGTGGTCGCCGTTTCGGTTGCCGCCATTATCATACGTACCTACGGGGTGGCCCACGCGATCGGGTAGAAAATTATAAAATAAAAACACATAATGTACACACGCCGAGCGTGCGTGTGTTTGACACCGGAGTTAATAACGTTCATAACGGCCGTGTTTAGCATCCGTCGGAGAGAGAATATTTTACTTCAACGTGAACGAGACGACCACGTGGAGACCGCGCGACAACGGGTGGCGGCTACCACCTACCTATAAACATATACCTATAAACATATACCAACAGTATAATATAATATTATACCTATTGTACATATACATATATGGATAAATATAAGTGTACCGTTTATGTACGGGACGGCGGGGACGCGCTTATTTGTAGTTGTCACCGCGGGGAAGCCGCGCGCGGCCGTAATGGATTTCGATTTGTTTCCGCGTGAGGTCCCGCGCGAAGCGCATACGCCCGCCTATTATAATACGTCACGTCGACGATCAAAATAAAAACGGCTACCTATACGCGTTATATACTACCTATATATTATAGAGGTATAATACATATACGAAGAGTGCTATACGTGTACAGGTTGGACACGAATAAAAAGAGACGGATAAAAAAAAAAACGGACTCGGACTCGACTTTGATAAGTGGCTCTCCGCAGTGTTTGGTGCGTATGTCATGTGTGCGTTACGATCGGAGAGAGCTAAAAGTAATGGCCGACCATAACCACGACCGTGTGTTCGGTATGCTACGACATGATACACGACGTAACCGCACGCGTGACGTACGCGCGAGGTGTTTGCTGCGGCGCTCAGGGTGGCCTAACAATAATTATGTACGCGACGACGACGACGATGACGAAAAACGTGGGGGCTATGGGTGTGGCGTTCCCACGGGGGAGGCTTCGTGCTTCCGGTGGCCATACCGTAGGTAGTTGATAACGCGTGCACCGCGCGATGCGTTGTGGGAAATGTCGTCATTGTCCGGGAAATGTCGTCATCGTACCGTACAGTTTGGGGAAATGTCGAAAACGTACGGGTTCGCCGGCCTATGGAGCGCGAGAAGCAGAATGTTCATATTGATACGGATAAAATGTAATGAACAGATTGTAGCATTATCGTCTACAGATATAATAGTAAATTGCTGTAAACTGATCGAAAACCCCCGGGATACATACGGTCGTCGAGGCTTCAAAAAATCACAACAACAATAAATATTGTAAAACAGGTTTTGAACTTGGTGCCATTATGGTAGCACACGTCAAAACTACGTAAAAATAACGTAAACATTTCGATATTCATCCAGTGAATTGGCGTCGAGATTAAAGTCCTATTAAATATTTTTAACAAGATTTCATCATAGGCTAAGAATCAAAATGATTTTTAAATTATCCAATTTTACGAACGAATATACTTTTTTAGTTATCTCATGAACAGCTATATTTTAAAATTGGAATGAACCAATTGGCATCATTATGGAAAATGTACAGACAATTAAAAGATTCTAATTAATTTTGAGTAAGAAATATAAGAAATGTAAAAATGTTCTCCCGAATAATTTGAAAATACAGAGTTAGACAATCGTCTAGTTTTAAGCCCGCGATTTCTCTGTATACAATACAATATAGCTCTATCTAGCTGATGACAACGATTCCAGTAATTTTCCAAATAATTACATAATATAGTCAATTGGTGTGCTCCAGGGTAATTTGCAGTTAACTCGGAGAAAACAGATATGTCAAACGTACAGAAACTCTAAGAGTTTGAGTTCCGATACTAAAATCCACCAACTATCTCCTATACAGAAATTTTGTGCACACATACTATTATTAAAAAAAAAAAAAAATGCCATTAAGAATTCTGTGGTCGAGAGACCAAAGCTGATGTGAGTAAAAATGCAATTTTGAGATTTTTCGTGTTATGATGTGTACCTAGTTAAATATTTTAATAAATTTTCCCGTTTCCAAAATATGATATTTATATGATTATTTCATGTACGAGCTCGGATCCGTGTGCTCGCTAATAATTCAAGCCGGGGATTTCGACGTGTATGTATCGAGTAGTGCCAATACGAATTAATGTATGATCGGATCTATGCGACGTACCTGCACGACAAATTTTAACGAATAACGATAATATTATTGGTTCACGGGGACGCGACACATGAGCCGGACAAGTCGCGTGATGATGATGATAATAATAATAATAATAATAATACGAGTATATCGTAACAGGTGTGCGATGCCCGATTACCATTAACCCGGTATTCGGTATCGCGGCGGTTAATCGGCCGCGGTGGTCGCGTCGAGAGGTGTTTCGGTGGCCGGAATTATAAAACAAAAAATAAAATAATAATAATAAAAAAACGAAATAAAATGTATACGTGTGTATGTATATAAAAAAAAAAAACACGAACAAGTGTTGCTCGTGGCACGAACACGAGTCCGCCCGCCCGTAATTTATAACGGCAACGGGTCGGGTGAAGTGACCGGGGGGGAATCGGGTCGGTACGAAAATTACAGGGCAAACAACCTATCGATAGGTTATTAATACTGTATTACAACAAATTGGAATTAAACGGCCGTATTGAATTCCTCACTCTTCCTCTCTTCGGTGTCTTTTTTTTTTATTTTTATTTTTTCTTTTTTTATTTTGATCTTTTCATGTTTTGCCGCCATCCGCCGCCGCACACGTATTACAACGGTAATAATAATAATAATAATGTGTTTTTTTTTATATATATATATATATATATATCTTTCTCCATCATTAGGTGTGTGTGTGTGTGTGTGTGAAAATAGTGTGCAATAACACACACACACACGCACACAGTAATAAATGATTTTTTAATTTTTTTTTTTTTTTCTATCGATGGTAGGAAAAACATTTGAACGGTGCCGCGCGCGCGCGCGTACAGTAATCGATCGGACCCCCGAAATTAATAGTCATTTAATTGACTAAAAAAATACGAAATTTTTTCCAAAAACTATCCCAAAATCAAATATAAGAAATTTAGCAGTTTTGCGTTTCAAAATATTAGGTAACGCATCCGTTTGAGGAGAAACTTCTCACCCGATCCTAACGGTCATTGGGAGTAATGCGAATAATTTCTTGTAAATTAAAACGATTTATTATACATTTATATTCCCATAAACATTTTACTTGTTGAACAATAATAAATGATTTTTGATTTTTTTTTTTTTTTTTTTTTTGTTATACACATTGTTTAATTAACATATTTTGTAAGACGCACGTTTTAAGCTTTTGAAACGAGCATTATTATTAGTATGAAAATATAGATTAAACGAATTGAGAATATTGAGAATAATGTGAATTACTGCGAAACTGAGATGTTATACGATAAAGGAAATTAATAACATTAATTTACTCTTTAATTAGTATATACAATTAATATTATGACTTGGTGGCCTGCATATATTTGTAGTAAATTATTATACAATAATGAAGTTTATTTTAATGAAAAATCGATAATGATAATGTTACAGGAAAAACATGTTCTTATATTTTATAAATTATTCGAATCATAAAATTAATTTAAAATACAAAAATCGAACGGCAACAGTTTTAGGAATTTCGAATTTTCACATACAGTGCGAATTCCCGTATGGCTTTTTAAAATGTATTTGGAAATTACAACAATTATCTGCACTCTGCTCATCTCTGCGATTCAAAAGTCTAGTAGCTTTACACAATATACTTTAAGAATTAAAATATATTTGTTTCTTTAATTACTAATAAATCCGCACACATTTCCAAATATAATTCAAAAATAACTTTTTATTTGACAACGAGTGATTACTATAAGGTTCATCGTGTATATATAATATCTGGTCCAATAAATGTTCAATATTATTCCCGTAAAATGAGAAACTTTCATAAAAATACCGCGCAATTTCCTACGCTGACTAAATTATTGACAAGTACAACCGTTGCTATATAAATGTCTGAAACGATAGAAAACTATTCCATGACGAATAATATAATAAAGTACGATGGAAACAAAGTTGGATTCGGCGCCAAACGGAAAAAACAGTAATAATTTTATACCTGACCGTGTCCACGCATATAACGCGTGGTTTAAAAAACGATATTACTCCATAATATACTTAATGAAAATATCAATATAAGACGTAAAAAACTTTTTATATTATTATACTTGGCATTTTAACTAAGAGATACATATTATTTACGTTTATCATTTTTAAAAACAATGAGATATGATTAAAGTAAAACACTATATCATAATTTAAGTTGAATACTTATAGGGTATTGTATTTTTGAGTGCTTATAACTTTCTTTATTTTGATATAATATATATATTTATTGTAATATGAATACTAATACTACTTTGGTAACTTTGAACTGAATATTTTTTCGCCGATAAATTTTTTGTTCGGATATTTCTATTCTATCTCGAACCGTCTAAATATATGGCGAACAAAAACGAGCAATAGTATTCTTAATGTGAACTGTTGGTAGTAGAATGGTAAGTTTCATGTCACCAATTCAGTAGAGTACAAAATCATCAATAATATGTATTATTATCTCAACGTCGATTAGAAGTACGATCTCGTATTTATTTTGAACGCCGAACATTACCCTGAAAATTATTTTACTTTGCTTTAGTCATAGTAACCGCCGATAAGTATATTCTCGATATTCGTACAATTCGATATACTCTTGAGGCAATAAACACATAGACGTGCGGGATATTTACATTAAGTTATTTTTTTTTAAATAGGTACTTAAAATCATTCCTATTAATTCATTTTCGATGGAGATATTAAAACAAATACTCGTAATAGTCTAAATTTGATAGAACTCAGAATTACTTTTTTAATACTGTATGTTTAAATAAAAAAAAACAACAACAATAAAAATGATTTAACCGCACGGAACTACATATTATGTCTACATTACTTTTACAACATGCATTTTTCTCAAAATGTCCTATGCGCTGATATTCTATATGACGTCTAACTACTATACCAAAATAATATATATGTTATTTTTTCTCATGGTTCCGGCCGGTAGAGTTCATTATATTATAGCTATAGATAGCTAAAATATAACAGAAGCTCTCGTAGTACTCATCGGACAGCCGCGTGTGTTCATCATCACGTCGCCCAAACGGGGCTGTCACTAAATCATAACACCGAAATCGATAATTAAACGGGTTATATAACTCATTATACACGTAATATAATTTAATATATAATAACATTTTATAATAAATATGCTGACTGTAGGCTATGATTAAAAGAAACCGGCCCTGTAATAAATTTCGGATGTGAGAAAAATGAAATAACGAAAATTGAGTACTCAGACCCGAATGCACAATTCATCATAAATCCGCTACTTCCTTTTTACACGCACTTAATAATAATAACGATAATAATACCCATAATATAGTACGCTTTCAAATAATTTATAATATATTAAAAAACATTATAAATGGTTCATTTCGTATGCAATGGTATATCATTATAATAATATGAAAACCGAACAGCCGAAAATAGTCCTGTGATGAGAACGATAATAATATAACATCGGTCTTTAATTTGACAATTTTCGTCTATACGGTGTGAATATAATAATATAATAATGGGGAAAAATTTTTCGAGAATAATTTAATTTTCCAGTGGGAGGTGGGTGAGGTTTAATCAAGGCTCCTCCGTTGATTGAATGCACTACGCCACAAGTTCTAAACACGTCTGATAAGCGAAAATATAGGTATCTTGGAAGATATAAAATGAATTATAACTCGTTTATTCCAAATGATGAATTACGTAATATATATATGTATATATATGTCGTTAAATTGGGGCAAAAGCATTTTCGATAAGTTTGAACTCATTTTTTCACAACTCATATAATCGAAAAAAAAACCTTACCTTGGCCCAAGTCCTCACTATATTCGTTCGTTTTATCCCGGCGTGTCCACCATATCGATATGGTTAAAAATAAAATACCACGTCCCGACGCAGACGTACGGCCGGATAGTGTTAAGTTGCAAACCGACGGGTGGCATTCGCACTTTTCACTCAACGCCAGTATAATTGGGCGTTTGGTGCGGGAAAAAAAAAATCGTATATTGGATTCACTTCAACTCGTCATCGTACCGTTATAACTTATAGTATTAGGTATATCAAGTCGGCATTTTAAACTCGAAACACCCACGCAGGTCTAGAATGAATAAATTGTAATGTCTAGCATCAAAATGCATAGACTATAAAAATATTCTAAATTAAATTTCATTATTCACTTTTTTTACGTAAATAGCCTAAAAAAAAAAAAAAACCACGTTTTTGGATACAAGTTTCCGAGTTTATCATTAAATGAACTCACTAAAGTAAAAATGTATATATACATACATAATATATATAAATATATATATATATATATATATATATAATGAAAATTTAGCAACCAATTTGATTTGATTTAAATTATATCAATTTATGATATTCATAAAATGTTCAGAATTTGTTAGTATTAAAAATTTCTATTCGATAACACCGAAAACACAATATAAGAGTATGAAAATTTTCCGTACAATTAATGTGTTAGCAATGAAATAGGTAGACATTTTTCATAACGACGACTTTTTTTAGTTTATAGATATTGTAAATAATTAATTAGTCATTATAAATTTTGTTTGGAACAAGTGGAAATTAGTCTAAAATTCTGTTTCAATGGAATAAGTAAAAAAATTATACAAGTCATACGTCTTATAAGTCATAAGTAAAAGTTGAACGTTATTTCAAAATATACGATAAAATTTACAAATTTGTGTTCTGAAATTCTAATATCTAAGTACATTCTATCAATCAAGTAGATTCTAATTTTACAGTTTTTTTTTTTTATTATTATTAAATTAAACTTTTTATTAACAGGTTTTGTGACATTTGTTGTGTAGTTTTAAAAAAATTTTATATTTTTCTTTATAGGTACATAAAATTATTGATTATCTATCGTGAAATGAAACATACAGTAAAACCTCGATAATTTAAAGTAACAGGGGATGTGCGGAAAATATTACTTATAGGAAATTTTACTTGTCAATATATCATATTATATTGTAACGCAAATGATAACTATAATAGACATTATTTTGGTGAATATATATTTTATAATAATTTTGAAAAATATTCTACCCTCCATTTTGAACCTCATTTTCAAACTATTTTTAGTTGATTTTCTCAAAATTTTGATCTAAGTATGTATTTTATTGATTACAGTTATAATACTACAATACATACTCCTAATAAAATAATATTGTATTTTATCACAGAATACTTAGGTATCACTATAATTATATAATATGGGATTGTGTTAATGTTCTTAGACATAATTTAATTTAATTTACATATTTGAATAATTGTGATTAATATCGTAATTAAATAATAAACGCCAATTTATGACACTCGCTGAGTATCTATTATTATCAATATTCTAAATAAATAAGAAAAATAAAATATTTTGGTTTTATTTGTATAAAACATAATTAAGATATTAACTTTTAGATAATGTTATCCAGATCATAGGTAATTTATTTAAAATATGAACTAGTTCAAAAAATAATATAATTTAATTGAGTTCACAAACTACCTAGTTAGTTTTTTTTATAGATAAACTTGTTTTGACCAAGTTTGTTAGTGAATTATCTTGGTAAATTCATAAGTTTATTATTCAAAAATGTTCTTATTATTTCAATCAAATTTTTTTATAAATTGTAATTTAAAACAATCATTATTTTTATCACTTCACTTAATTTAAATGATTTTATACATTTATACATTTGTAAAAGAAATGCTGCGGAAAAATGATAACTCTAGTATAAATGTAATTTAATAGAAGTTGTCGATATGATAGTACGTATTATTGAACTTTATAAGCAAAAGTAACTACTAAAACTAAGTTCAAGTTCGATAAAAATATAAACGGAATTTAAAAAAAAAAAAAAATGTTGATTTATACAAAAATTTATTTATTTTTTCGTTTAATTCGTGAATTTCACACGTAACTCGTTCGAACTAGTACATTCCAAGGTCCGATATTATCTAGTTATCTCTAACTTACGCTGGTCATTACTATTAATTAATTGGCCAATCTCACAATTCAATGATGTTACTAGTGTATGTAAATCACAATAAATAAACCGATAAATGTTATCTTAGTAAACAAAACTACTAGGGATAACTGTTTAAATGTAAATTGTGAAGGTTTTAAAAAAAAATTTAATAAAATTTACTGCACGCAGACAAGTTACACTTACGAGAACGACCGGGTACGACGAATGTACAAATCATTGAATTCGTCCGGAAGAGGATAATTTGTGGATAATCGTCGGTGGAAAAATAACGCCACGACGACCGGTAACCATATTCTTGGATCGCGCAGAATAGTGACGTGACGACTTCGCCGGGTACCTAACTATGAGCGGCAAGCAACCGCCGTCGGCGACCAAAGACGGGACGGACAAAAAGGAGCGGGCCGACAGCAAATCGCCGGTGAAGAAAAATGGCGGCAAAGACGGCAGTCAACCGTTTTCGAAAATGAAATACGAGTCGAACGATGGGTCGCGGTTGACCGCCACCTTGTTGGCCGCCGGCAGCCGATCGCCGTCCAGCTATAAACCGGCGACGGACGGCCAAGCCGAGGCCGTGCCAAATGTGGACCCGATACTGAGGTGCGACCCGCTCAGGTGCGTACCGTCCAAGGAGACGTGGGCCACGATGAAATCCAACCCGCCCAGCTGCATGCCGAACGGGTGCATACAACCGGAACAGTATTACGCGTGCGACCGCGAGGTGGCCAAGTCGCTGGCCCAGTACTTGTCGCCGGAAGAGCGGAAGAAGGTGCAATCGTGGCTGGTCACGCTGGAGCAGATGACGCTGGACGACGACGAACGGTCCGAGCGGTTCATGTACATGACGTGTCTGGTGATGTTGCTCAAGGTCGGTCAGCTGGTGCCGCCGTTCAATCGGTTCCCGCCGGCCCGTCCGCTGCGGGCGCTCCGGGAACACATCGACAAGCACCTGTTCAAAAAGGTGCAGATCGAGTGCAGGCGGCGCCGGCTGGACGAGTGGGACAAGTACACGCAACCGGACCGGACAGTCGAACAGAAACCGAAGCAATTCCTCTACCAGATGCCCACGCCCAACAATGGCGTTTTCTGTTACGGGGCCGCGTTCAGTACGATGTGAATTATTATTTTATTCATTTCGCGCGACACCGTGTGCATATAAAAGACAAATCTCGGGAACTGCACTCCGGCCATCAGATAGAACAACAATAGCTTGGGCGCGGACGTAAAACATTCAATGAGCTATTATGGATCGAAAATTAAAGATTCTATTATCGATTTTTTCGAAAATGTCTGTTTTTTAAATCTTCGAGTGTGTCTTTAATAGTGGATAAAAGTAGATTAGATTGAAATGGCTCAGACATGATTTAAGGAGGCAACGGAGAGAAAATGTATGATTTGTAAAGGGAAAATGCATGTCGGCGAAAAGTCCAAATAAGAGAGGGGGGATATAATAAAGAGTGATGTATGGTGGGTGAGCGCAATCGAAGAGGATGTGGGAGATCGAGTTAAGTGGAAGTGCAGGACTAGGGTAGCCTACCCCAAATAGTTAAAAGAAAAGGCGAAGCAGAATAATAATAATCAGTTTGTTACGTTGCATTTCTCTTGTTACTTGGAATTAAAACAGAACTGAAATTAAAACACTATTTACAAAAGTCTCTATGTGGTGAAAATTTTTAAATGATTAGGTAACCTTTCTCGTTATTTTTGTGCACAAAGCTACATTGAATAAAATATTCATAAATTATATAATTGAAAAGTTCTACCTAGAAGAAATTCTAAAATGTTGGTAACAAAATCTTTATAACTTTTAGTTTCCCGGCTGGAATGTTTGGTTTTATATTTTTACTTTTTTAAATAAGATCCAAACAAAATAAAACATTTTAGATTTATTGACGTTTAAAGTATGTAAGAAAATCACTTCAGAGAAATTACGAGGAAATAAAAGTTCAAGTATTAAAAATTCTCTCATGAAAAATATGTAAATTGTAAAGTAGGACTATAAGTTTCCAAGCCTACAAAGTGCTGCTACTTGTTGGTAATTTGTAATATTACCGGTTTATTATGATGTCAGTACTGTATTTCTTGTTAAATGGGATGATCCACAGCTAGCTACCCAGTTGAACTTTTATTTTTATCAACATTTGTTTTCTTATAGCTCCATTACAATAACCATTTTAATTCTTATCTTAAAGAAATAAAGTAATATTATGGAGATAACCTCTGAACTCACTATATATTGAAACCATCTTGAATCTTGAAAGTATGTTTTTTAATAAAATTCGACAAATTTATTCACGATTTGTTCACGAATAAGGTACAAAAGAAAAAATTAAAAGGCCTAAAATATGGTAACGAGTGACCCAAAGAACGTCGCCGTGAATCGAGATTAAAAATATACATCACAAAATATAAGAGTTAACTCCAGTGATTTATTGAAAGTCACCATTCCGTCGAAACCAAATGTCCTCGATATTAACGATATTTAACTCGATATTAAGTTTGTTTCTCTTTGGTTGATCAAAACTTCGTAGCATTTCAATGTAACGTAACAACAAACGACTGTAATGGAGACTTCATGGCCAAATTAAGGTTATCTCATTTTTCTTTGAAGTAATTTTAAAGTATTAGAATATCAACAACGTACACTAAACAAACCTGAGATATTCCTGAAGAATTTTTGTTTATTTTGTCAGAAATTAACAAAAAGTAAAAAAAACATGATCTATGTATCCACTGCAATATATTCCAGAAGTAAATTACATTTTCTGGTTAATCTCATAGTTCAAATAATATTTGAATTTATAAAGTTTTTAATTTTTTATTACCGAATTCATGCATGCATTTTGAACTAACTTGTACTTAGTTCTAAATTTTGACACTATTGTTGTTGTTGATTTATGTGATAAGAACGATGTTTATTGCCCGCAAAATGTATGATAAAATAACAAATATTAAATAACGATATATTCAAAAAATTATTCTTGCGTGTTTATATAAATATGTTTACTTGTGGAAAAAAATATCTCAACTGTTAACATAGTTCAATATTAGTATTATCTGTTCAGTTTATATAAGCTGAAAATTTAAAAATGACGACACACTTTTTTTATTAATTATTAATATATTAATTATAAATTATTAATATTTTTGGTTTTTATTATACTATTAAAGTTGAAAGTGTAGAAAAATACTAAGATGTTTATAATTTGAGTACTTGTGGATAATTTATATAAATAAAACCCAAATCCACAAAAATGTACATTTTATTGTCAGAAAATACGTATTTCAGTAACAAAGTTACTATAATCAGTACGAAACACAGACTAATGTTGTATTTTTTTTTTTTATTTCCGGTAGGTATCTGTGTTTCGCACTGAAAATGGTAATTATGTTACTGAAATACGTATTTGCTGATAATAAAATGTAAATTTTTGTGGATTTGAGTTCAATTTTATTTATATACAGTACTTAGGTTTGAAAAACAATATAATTTAACGAAAATGCATTTTTTCGGCGAACAACGTTAGTAGTAAAATTGGACGCAAAACGATCAAGGTAATAAACACAATACTATATATTTTTTAAATATTTTCATAGCTACTGATTTTACCAAGATCAGTACGTGAGTAAAATCGTTTCTCCGTGCAGACATTGGGCGAAGATTAATTTATCGTATGCTGTATACGCACAATATTATTGTATGCTGGCCGCCGAGCTATAAAATTCAGTCTAAAATTACGGTACGAGACTGCACTCTCCACTCTAGGCGAAATAAATTGCCCGGGACGGCCTGTAGGAGTTGTTATTATTTTATTTATGTCGTCGTTAAACGAAAAATAATATCGTGCGGATGTATAGTATATGCGAATTATTATTACGTTCTGAAATATCGCTCCGGTCTTTAGAACATTAGATATGTGTAGTTATGTATTTTGTTTCTTGACCCATACCCTCCCTCCCTCCCCCCCCCCATCCATTAACCGACACCGCAAAAATGATTGAAGAGAATTCGCACGATTCACTCGAATTGTTCGGTGCGAGTGCGCGAGATAATATAAAATATTTAATATTTATATAGAGATATTAGATTGTGGTAGACTCGGAGGAATTGTCGGCAACGAAATGGTTTGATATATATTTTTTCTGTAACGTCATATTATAATAATTCAAGCATTAGATTAGATCATTATTGGCGAAAGGCATACACGATAATAGTTATAACTATTGTTGTTGCACGTGATTTCATGTCGAACGTATCGTTTTTGAACTACAGTGTTATATAATATCGTCTATATTATAGCCATATTATGTAAGGGTCTACAGAGTCTGGAAAATCACAAAATGTTTTCAAAATATTTTGAAATTTCAAGAATTTATCAATAGACATCGATCTTTCACGCATTTTAATGTTATTACAGATATGTATAAATAATTGCTAGCAACAGTAATATTATTACTATTTCGTTTTTGAAGCCAAAAAAAAGAACACTATTTAAGGAGTTATATATAGGCAATTTTAATCACATCCCGAAAAAGTACAATTCCGATCAAATTTCCTACCGAAAATGAACATACGCAACGATTGAATTAAATTTTCAAATTTCAAAATGTCCAAAAATAAAATTAACAATAATAATAACAATAACAATAATAATAATAATAACAAAATAAACTTGTTAAAGATCTTTATATGTGATTGATCATTAAAAAAAAATTTTAAAAATTAATTTTTCAATATTGTACCCTTTTAAAGATATTATGAAAATTAGTGTACGTCCATTCTAACTTTCCATAAAGTACCAAACCATGATTTACAAAAAAAATTTCGAAGCTGTAATATCATATTTAAGGGTATAAATTTAGAATTTGGAATACTAATGTGGAATGGTTGACAAGTAATAGTATAGTTCTACACAATATTTAGCGAGATAACGATCCGCAAATGTTTTAAAAAATTAAAAATAAGAATTGCTATAAAAGCTCAATTTTTTTTATATTTTGTAATGCAACAAAATCATCACAAATATCGTAAACTTTAATTTACAAAAAATCGAAAATTAGGCTGTAGAAAAAGTAATCTTCTTTCAAAAAAACAAAATGAAAAATTGTTGATATCCGGTCGGTTAAAACGTCAGAAAGACATGAAATGTACCTATGCTGTTATGCTATTCTTCATTATAGTCATTTTTACGAAACGTAAGCAATTCCCCAGTTTTCCCTGTTACTAACTTTCCTTTTCAATGTTATAGATACGAATCACATGATAATCCTTGACAATTTATTGTTTACACACTGATATCGTTCCTTTTTTTTCGACAATTCCTTCTAATGGTAAACTTACTTAGCTACATCTTCTAAGTATATTATTCAACCTATTCATTTGTTACGTATTTTTTTCCTTAAACATTTTACAGTACTTATCTAACTTGTCCTAGTACTTAAAATTTTTTATCAACACTACACTCCAAAAACTTTAATTTATCTTTTCTATTATGTTTCATTATACCTTATAATGCTTTAATTATATTAATATGTATTCAGATATTATTATTACTATTATTATTTTTTACATTGAGACTAATACCCATTCTTGGAGTATAAAAATACTTTATTATCTGATTGATAATAAAATGCTATATTAAACTATTTCTTACTTATCCCGTTTGAACATATAAAAACCATTTTAACGTTTAATTTACAATTCAATATTATTATATTATATCATTTTTTTTTTTTCTAAACTATTAGTATCCCGTAGTATTTTGTATATGTATTGTGCGGTTGTGGAATATAATTTTGGGCGTACTTACACGAAACATCAGATGTGCCGAGAGATAGTTGAAATCACGCCCCACGTGTGACCAGACGACGAAAATAAAAATAAATTACGATGAAATAGGTGGCGGTAGGGGCCGGCTGGTCGTTCGGTTAGGGACGGGACGAAAATCTATATTACGTGGGCGGAAGAAAAAATCGGGAAACGGATTACCACTTTCCACTCTCCGTGACGTGTTGTAAGACGATTTGGCGATATAAAAACGAAGGAGGTCGGAATCGTATACACGAGATTAAATATAAAGACAATACTGACACTACCTATACTATACTGAAAGAACTACACATACAAAGATTAAATGTAACGATTCAGACTTCAAAAAGAAATCACGACGTACTTCAATCATTTGCAGAAATGTATGATAATATTTAAAAAATCTTTTTTTTATCTGGATAATATAGCTATTAAAAATATTTTCATTGTATCGATTTACAAACGATATAATTTCACACTGTAATGTCTCTGAATTATAAAATTTAAAATACTATTTACGCGTTAACTTTCGATTCACAAAATATTCATAAAATATTTTTTTTATTTATTTTGTGAATATTGTTTTGTTTTTATACTTGGAGAATTTTGAGTTCGCGATAATATATTTTACGGTCATATTTCATAAGAGTATTACATTTTTAATAATTATTCGATACATTCAAATTTTGTCTTGCGGAAGTCATGCTTAGGCAAAAACAATGTTATTTGCAAACTTGTGAGCAATAAATTTTATTTAACACAATTTTTCCACTTTTTAAGGGCTAAAATTCAATCAATGATAGTTAAAAATAGGTTTTTTGTATGTGTATAAAACTCATCACAGAGAAGTGCCGCTCAAACATATTTAACAATAATTAAGTATATGTACATTTATTTAATAAAATTATTACTTTTTTTTGGCAAGTTTAAAAGTTAATAATAAAAAAATTATAATATCTTTAATGATGCTTTTTATTAGTGTGTAAATATTTTTTCGCACACCTACCCATATTCATTGTTTCACCTATATGACTGTTTTGACCAGTTTTACCATTGCATTTAAATCACAATCTACGCAGAAAAGTTTTTTAAAATGCTGAGATTCATTAACCGATCGGATATAATCGGAAAAATATTGATATCGATTCCCAAAGCCACTAGCTTACATTAAAATGTATCAAATGTTGAAAAAATTTCGGAGGAGGTTCGGACCTCATGGACTCCTCCGTAGATGTGGCCTTGATTTGCGCCAAAAAAAAAAAAAAAAATCGATATTCGATTATGGATTGAGGAGTGAAATATTGTGTTTTAGTTTTTAAACGACCAGTAAAAACATTTGTCCATTCGTACACATTGAATATCTCGTTCGAAAATGAATTCGGAAACTTGAAATAAAACTACGAGCTTTAAAACACGAAAAAAAAAACAACGCTTCGTCTTTTTAATATACTTATTATTATAATTACTGATAAAAACGATCGTTATTCCAAAATAAAAAAATGACTTCATATAAGCTATATTTTTTCCATTGTTGGATGACGATCGTGTACACGGCGGTGGTGACGGGCGAGTGAGTAATAATAATTTGTGGTCTGCCGCGTGTACGCGAAGAAGAAAAAGAAATAGGAGGCGACGCGGCGGCAGTTTAAATTACAGGGCACTAGGTGCCGCACAACCACATTGATTGGTTATTAATAGCGACGCTACATACAATAATAGCTACCTATAATATACAACCCGCGACGCCTATATACAATATTATACATATAGATAATATATTATATACATGCATATGATGTACTTGTACACAAATCGTATACATATATAAGTGTCTAGTATACAGGGTGATCCAATGAAACAATAGGATTTAAAAAATTAATTACAAAATAAAATAGACGGATGCATTTCAATGTGTTGTGTGAGAAATTGATCTACATGAGTGGAAATTTGCGCCAGCAAACAACCACCGGACATTGTGAAAATTACGTCAGTATGGTAGCCTCTGTAAGTTGAAAATAAAGTTAGTTGAACTATACTGGTTGGTGACGAACGACCCCGGAAACGGTTCAAAGACTAAGGGCGACCGTGTAGTGTGGTATTTCGTGCTGGGGCGTATATCATTTCCCCAAACTTCCCGTTCTTCTGGCCCGAGTAATTCCTCAGTATCCCCAGGTTTTCCGAACTTCAGGACGTCGTGAAATCAACCCTTTTTACCGAAAAGACTGAGTCCGTTTTTTTGCGCTGATTTTCAACATTTTCCGTATGATATTGTTTTTTTTTTTTTTTTAATCATGCAATTTCACTGGATCGCTCTGTATGCAGTATATGACCGACGGTGTTTTCTCCTCGTCATATATAATAATACTAATCTTTTCGTCTCCTACAGCCAATAATTGCTCTTTTTTTCACACACACACACACACACACACACACCCATAATATATTATATTATTCACACTTGCACACACATATAATATTACGATAATAATACGAACAAAACTGGGCGCGCGCGCACTATGCACAATGTCCGATCGGCCGACAAACAGAAATATAAATATATTATAACACTGGCTATATACAAAGCCCGTACATATAATATAATGTACTCCAGGCACACATAGATTAATTTATATAATAATAATAATAATAATAATATACACCCAATAACGTTTTATAGTGAAGAAATTTTTAGTGAACACGACTTTTTATCGGGTCCGTTAATCGACGCGTTATCGGCGCTGTTAAATCTTAATTATATCGTCTCTGGTCGTCGTCGTATTAGAACCTCCGGCTCGTACTCTAACATACACACACACACACACACACACACACACATATGCAAATATACATAAATGTATCCGTACACATGCACAGATATACGTATACACGCATGCGCACGTGCGACTTCTTATCCGTGGCCGCTCCGAGCGTTTCCGGTGTTTTATCTCGGCGACTCCGCACCGAAAGGTTTTGCGCGCACACCCATCCGACGTCCTCCGCACATAACATTATAATAATGCATTACGTTCGTACGATGATAATACCGATAGTATACCATAATAATATTATAATCGCGATCCTGCACGGGTCCATATTCAATGGTCGAGATATCGGACGGTTATTACATACCGGAGGTATGTTTCAGCAAACCCGTGCAGTATAATCACATTATAATATTTTACCGTCTCGAGATTTAGCCACAATATTACGTATGAATAAACCTTATCGTATGCACTAAATGCATATGATCGTGAGTGCAGATCTATAATAATGACGACCGACGTGTTATAGATCTCACACTTCGTCGTCGTCGTCTTATCCCGCGGCATCATGCGTTCCAGATCAATACCTCACCTAACCTACAAACAAGCAAACTTTCGAGTTTTTTTTTATGCCTTTTGAAATCTATATAATATAATCAAGTCAAAAGTTTGTAATCATAATCGATTCTCCTCGGTATATCGGAAACGGGAGTTGATATTATGTGAAATTTGACCGGAAAGTGATAGACATAGTAGGTGGAAAACAATCAGAACGTCCATCGTGCATATTCCCTCGGTTTTAAACGGTAAACGATGCGGGCGTTATCCTTATTGTTAAAACTAAATACTTCCCTTGTCTCAAATTCAAATTAATTTTAAAAAGGTAGACATTCCTATATTATATATTTTGAACAATAAATTAATACTGAAAATATAATGGAATTTAAATACTTTAAGGAGATGTCGAACGCTCAATTCTTAAAGGGTTTTGTATAGTCATTTCTTTATGACATTTGAAGAAAAATGAAAACCCAACCATTTGAATATATTTAAATATATTTTGAATGTAATTTAAAAATAGTCTTGTGTCATTATCATTTGTTATTGTTGTGATATTATTATAATAATATTTATTATTTATGATATAAAACATGTTTACGTATTTTTCAATTTTAACAACTCGAGAACATTGTAGAAAGATGAAACTAAAAATAAACTATGAAGAGCAAAATTATCTAGTAATCTACGTAGCTGATTTTTAATATGACGTGTATTTTTACACGTTTTATTAGTTCTTAAATAACTTCTTTGATTTTTTTCTATAACTATACATCTTGAAAAAATGAATATATCAACAAAATACTACGTAAGTCGCTAGATAATATTATTAGCTAAATTTGTTTTTTGTTCCGTATTTCTAATATATTTGTAAGTTAATAAAATTAAAAATGATAATACATTGAAAACAAAATATTGGAATATCAATACTTTAAAATACGATACTAGTAAAAAAAAAATCATAACAAGTTGCATGTTATCGTTTATACACTGTATGTTAAATATTTTATGAATTAAAAAATGGTTAATAAAATAATTTTAATAATATAAAAAAGCAATATATTTAAAATAGCCAAATAAAAATGTTAAAATTTATTAATTTGATTCACGATTTGAACATCACTATAATATTATGAAAGTTAGCTTACAATAAAAAAAAGCAAATAATATATTTTTTCCTACAATCTTACAATTATTTTACAGTTTTTATTTTGAAATGTATATTTTATGGAAATTTTGAGATATTATTTGATTGAATTTTTTTTTTTTAGGTCATCTCTAATTATTACATCGATAAATTACATTTTCATGTGCGTTTTGTGCAATGGCTACTAGAAAAATGGACGGTACATATTTCTTTGTGTAATGATGAATTTTTGGTTTTGCCGAATGGACTTTCGCCTCATATCGAACGTGCTGTTATTATAATCACAAATTTTAATTCGTGATTACGGCGACTTCGTTTTGTTTGGCACGAATATCATTCGACAACACGAATTTTTCGCTTGGTACTATATAGTATTTATACTAATTGGCATAGAGGTGGTCTTGAACGCAATTTTAACTTACCACGATTACCCGATCTACGGTATCGTGCGGCAATAAAAATAAAATATAATATAACAATGTAAAAATGACATATATTATATATCTATATTATATAGATGTGTAAAATATGTGTGTAGTAAATTCTATCACGACCATAAACATATTAAGGACAAGCTCTGTAATTCACTCGTAAAAATAAATATGAATTTTAATAGAAATATCTGTACTCATATACGTAAACTTACAGAAAACTTTTACATACGTTGTGAGAAGTTTTGGATTTTATATTATTTTACAAGTAAGTATAATAATTTTTTTACCAGAGAATACCTATAAAACGATTGATAGATTTGCATTCAGAAAATGTTTAAAACAATACCTAATACTATACCTATATAATATTTAATAATAATAATATAATATATATTAATATATTAATTGACGAATCGTAAAGACAATCCGATTTAAAAATAGGTTCCATAAAAAAAATCATTAATCAAAATAGGTTTTATATTAAAATTTAAAAAAATTAAACAGGTAGGTATTCCTAATAGAAATTTTTCTAATTTATTGTTATATTAGATTTAAATGTTGGTTCCAAGTCCTGGACAAAAGTTCAAGTAGGTAATCAGAACAAGAAGATAATGTTCTCACCCGAGCCGTGTTATATAAGTATGTTCAATCAGTCTATTTTTAGTAAATCCAATTAGCCTAAAATTGGAGTTCCGTACAGAAACAAATATACAAATTATTAGAATTAGTTAATGAACTCGAATCCAAATATACCCATTAATATTATAATTTAATGTTATAATCAAACCTTTGTTTAATATTTGGTGGAAGTCTATAGATTCTGATCGATAACATGTTCTAACTATAACTCTAAACAAAAATCTTTTTTTTATTTTTTATTTAAAAATCGAGAAAAGAAAAAACTTCAAGGTTCCAAACCCCTACTAATGAATCAGAAACTATCTGTAGATAGTTCAATCAGTTTTTATCTTTTCCTTCGACTTCTCTCCCCACTATTTGGGGTAAGCTACCCATGTCCTGAATTTCCACTTGACTGGATCTCCCACATCCTCTTCTTTTACACCTGCAAACCTCATATCACTCATCTTTCCACCTCTACTTTTTGTTTTCCTCTTCTGCTCTTTCCTTCAACATGCATTTCCTTTACTTATCTTACTGTCTGTTTATTTTTCATACCTAAAACATGTCCGTGTCATCTATTCCCTCTCATTTTGTCTATTTTGTCTATTATTGAAGCCTCTCTTTGTCTTCTCTAGTCATTTCGCAATACTCATCTTATGTGTTCTTTTTCTATTTACTGTCTAACATTCTGATCCACACATAATTTCAGGCCTGACCACCGTCTTATAAAATTTAACCTAATTAAGATATACACACACACACACACACACACACACACACACACACACATATATATATATATATATATATATATATGGGCCATTCCTACGTAAAAGTACCTATATCCCATACATAATGCAATAATTGGAAGTAAAAAGTACTTTTTTGAATAAATCTGATGACGAAGAATTTAAACAGGAACTTATTTTTCGTCAATTTTCTTTTTAGAATCGAAACCTCATTATTTAAATAACATTAGAACCGATAAACCATTAACGTATCCTACCCCTAATTATAAACCTATAGACTGTATTATAATGTAAGTGATTATTTCGTCACACGAAAATTACAAGAATAGAAACAAAAGTTAAGGAATAATCGATGCTGTGGTGGTTTTTTTTTCGGTTTCGCCAACGTGTAGATCGCTTCAGGCTCGTATATAAAACGCACTGTACCCGGTATATGACGTGCTAGATGGTCTGTAAAAAGCCTTCTGAATTAGTGAACTATTCGGGACCGCTTGGCGACATTAATATAATTAGCGAGCCGATAGACCAACGCCACGGGCGGGCGCGTCCGTAATTTATCGCCCCCGCGGGGGCAAACGAACGTTTTGGTACGTTGCCTAAAAAAATACACGCCACCGCGCTTACACCAAAAATACTAAATTAACCGAGCAAAACAAACGTTCTGGATGACATGCGATTATTGGACCCTGCAAAGTGTTACTATAATCCGAAAACTCTTAATTTTCTCTCGTTTAACCGGTAGTTTTGTTTTCTACGTTATACTTAAACAGAAAATCAAACAAAAAAAAAAACCTTGAAAAATTTCTAGAATGTAAAATGTAATGTCCTAGTAATGGTCGAAATATATTTTGGTCTGGATAACTAACACGATTATTAGGAAATGTTTCACATGTATTATTTTAGTGATGTGATAATGTTTTAACGTTTAACATAATATTGAAATTAATTATTTTTAAACGTTCATTTTTCTGAACGAAAAATATCCAAAAAATATTATTTTACAAAATTATTTTATTTTTAAAAAAAAGTATTTCACACAGCCACAAAATCAACTATAGTTGTCAAATTTAATGTTATTATTGGATTCTATTTCGAAACATTTATTTTTTTGCCGGCAGTGGATAACTTAAACTATTTTTATGTTTCGTTGAAATAGATACAAAACTCAGAAGTCCCGAACACTGAAGGAAAAAGCTCTTCATAAAAAGTGATAGCTCTAAGAAAATTCAAATGTATAAAATGATAAATTTTTATGAAATGATAAAATGTTACAGTTCTAAAAAATACTTTTTTTTTAAGCTAAAAATTATATTTTTATATCACATATTTATCATATTGTCAAAATATATAAATCGTTTAAATTTCTATTTTAAAAAAATAATCAAATGTACCTACTTTAAAATACATAACTAATTTTGTTTTTAAAACTCAATATTTTTATACCATTTATACAATATTTTTTGTATTATTTACTTTTTATATGTATAAAATTCTAAAATATTGAACTTTCTAAAGCATTATCTATTAAGTAGTCAATTTTCCAATAATGTATGTGTATAATTTTGGAGGATATCGCAATAACTAAATTTCAATTATCATACCACAAAATAACATAATAACGTTAAGAGAATCAAACTTCAGTAATTTAATCATTAATTATAAATTATGAAAATTTTTAGTCTTAACAATTAACGTTTAAAAAATGCCTTCAATTAAAAGAAAATAATTTTGTAATATAATAATATTAATAATATTATTTAAAAAATATTATTCCGATCACGTGTTTTAAATGTTAATGTTCCTAATCTTTTCAAAGTTTAAAGTTAAAATTCTCTCTCAATTTTCAATATGAGAAAATAATATTAACTTTGAATAATCCTAACACATCATAATATTTTGTAATACAAAAATTTTAAATAATATTTTATTACGTTAAAATAAATAGTTCAATTTATTATGGAATATTATGAACATCGACCTTGTTTAACTGTTTGGAATGTTTCGATTATGATTTATTTATTGTACCGTTAAGACATTTTTCAAATTTTATAAGTATATGGTGTAACAACGAATATTATCAAAGTCGTCTTTTACAACTAAGATAAGTAGTGACAAAACATAGTTTTTCGCTTTATAAGTTGCATCAAGTTGCAACAAACGCTATTGAAAAATATTCGGGATAATTTAAGAATAAATTATATTATATTTTGTAATAAAATATAATGTAATACGATTACATAGATCAATTAAAGTTTAGTAATAAGTAATAATAAATTATGATATTAATGTTTGCATATCAATCCTGAAATCATATTGAAAACTATTTCCGTACAACATGTTTTCTTGATTGAACCTATAATTGATAATAATAATTAAATATAGGTATTATAGCGATGATAATTATTAAATTAAATAATGATATAATTTCAACTATATAAATAATAAGTTTAAACTGATTCTGAACTATTATGGTCAAATAGTATTAGACCATAAAAATTATAGGTAGTAAGTAGCTTGTTTATATTAGATGATCACGGCAAAATTATTAAGTGGAACTCTAACATTTAACCGGGGTCAATCTAAAAACTTGGAATGTAAAAATCAAGATGATACAAATTTGGACAGTACCTATAAATCTGGAAAGTAAAAAATTCAACGGTACAAAATTGTACTGTAAAAATTTGTACCGTAAAAATCTGATACATAAAAATCTGAAATTTTTAAATCCGTAAAAATTTGCCATTTTTCAAACCGTAATATCTGGATTTTCTATTTTTTTTATGGCCAAAATATATTGACTATTATTAAATTTGTTATGCTATTTGCTGATTTTGACATAATATAGGTTATAAAAAACAATACCAATATAGACTTTAAACAATTTTAAATGCTAGAAATTTTCCGGTGTTAAAAATGCCTGCGTATTTGTATTGTCCAGATTCTTGCGGTCCAATTTTGTACCATTCAAACGTTTACTGTCCACATTTTTACGGTACTGAAAATGTTTAACTTCAGATTTGTACCGGCCTTTTACGGTCCAGATTTGTTCGTCGAATATGAATGAAATTCACCGTCAGAAATCTCTGTATGCGAAAACTGTTTCTCCGCTCTGTTCTACTACCAAAAGCTGGTAGGTTAATACATGAAAAAAAAAAAGCCCAATAACATCGTTCTAAATCAACTATGCATTCCTCGCTGGCACTGTTCCGCATAATCAAATTACACGAGATCGACTCGTATACGTTGCACGTAATAATAATAATAATAATAATAATAATAGTTTATTAATATATACGCGTACGTACGAAATGAAAATGAACTATTGTTTAAAATAGGAAATATTGAGGAAAAAAAAAACGGCATACGCGCAATGCGCTTTGGAAACAATACTGCATTGCGCCGGTCGATGATTTCCTCCATAAATTATACGATTCGAGTATAATATTGTGATTTATTTGTATATAATTATCGTGTTATTCTCGTGGGATCGAGGAACGGTGCGAGTCGCACGAGTGATTTGGAGCGGTTTTCTTCGTCGTCGCGGTGGTCAGCTGATAGGAAGGCGGGACGCGAGAAAGCACAATAATATGATATCAGGTATATTATATTAGGTATGTTATGGGCGAAAAGGGGGCCGGCCCGTGAAGCGATGGGTCATTATAATGTATATAAGGTTAGGTAGGTATAAATATTGTACATTGTATTCAAATCGCGTGTTTTTCAACTTTTCGATCGGCGCAGGATTACCAACTAAAAGGCCGTCGGGCCGCCGACCGAAATACCTAAATATTTAATATACGTCCTGTGCGAACACCACATAAATCAAAACGCGTCTCGATATTATAATAATGGTACAGTGTAGGTAAATTACGATATAATTTACAACTCGTAGGTATATCGCACAATAAAATATATATTATGTGTATAATAAATAGTGCACGGTGTGTATTATGAGCGTCCGTCCGTAATTACCGTTTCAATAAAAAAAAAAAAAAAAAAAATGTTTGAAAAAAAGCAAAAACGAATATTCCCAAAAATATTTAGAAAGCATGCATAAAATTGTATTTATACTGAAATATGTAAAAATATGTAAAATTTAATTAGCACCGGTTGAATCAAAAATGGATGTCTTACCAAAATTCGATTCTTAATATTTGATGAAAAGTTGTAATTACAATAAAGTCCGTCCTAGTCATCATATTACAGAATTCCTTTTCCCCCTTAGATGCATACCTAATACTTGAATGATACCATTTTCAAAAAAAATTATTTATAATCCTTATCATCCTTCAAAGACCTATTTTTGGCAGCTACAACATTTTCATATATGGTTCCATATATTGCATGGACTCCGAGATCCTCAAACCTAAAAGGGATTATGATTTTTCTTTTAAGAGTGTTGTTTAAGAGCTTTCGTAGAGTATGTTGAAAAAATCGGTTTACGCCGTAATGATGTAATTTTAAAATTATAATCATCTTTGATGATATTTATTATGGTAGATAAGTCTCCACTATTAAATAATTATTTTTAAATAATTTTTCACTTTTTACCATCTGTTTTAGAATTTTCCCGTTTCCATGGACCATTCTTTATATAATATATTATATATACAATATATTCGTACCCCGGGGAATGCGCGTGTACCATAATAGAACCCAGAAAATTTTCTAAATTATCAATTTGTGTTTTATTCTTTCAACGACACGGAACATTATTAAAATAATATACGAACGTGTATATAATGGATATAATAAATGCAGTATATAAACGCGTGTCTATAATATAATTATCGTCTTAAACGTGCGCCGTCTGGAACGGTTTCAGGAAATTAAATTTAACGTGACGACAACGCCATTAGAGCCCGTTAGACCCGGTAGACCCGGTATAATATTCACGATCCTGCGTTTATTAAAATGTAAAAAATATCCTCGAAGTACTCATAGTACATATTTCCGTTGTCACGTGGTAAGAGGAAATGATCGTGGCTTAACAGCCGAATTCGAAACTTTTTTTCTTTTTTCTCCGGATCATCTATTTTTAGAACACCTGCGTGCCAACTACATTGAGAATCGTTAAAATAGCAATTAATAATGATTTGTAAAAAAAAAAAAAAACTATTTCTACCAAAAAATAATAGTTATTAGTTTTTCCATGAACTATTTAAAAATAATTATACAAATAAGTTTATAAGTTAAAATATATCTCTCCGAGTCGAAAATTAATGTACGTAGATAACAACTCGTATGATCTACTGTTAATAATGTACCCATATCACTCAATTATAAATATATTAGGTACATACAATTGTACTGTTATTAATTATTGTGTAAAACTAGTATAAAAATTTCATAAAAAAAAATACCTAAATAAAACTTTAAATTTTCAATTTACAAGAGAATAACAAACTAATACTAAACTATGATACAATTTACTGCAAAAAAAAAAAAAAATTATGAAATCGTGGTATTCATATTTAAAATTTCCATCCAGTTAATTACAATTTATAATATTGTTCAGTTTGAAAATTTAAATTAATTACATGTTTGAATTTTGAACCTAACATATTTCGATATAATTTTCTCACATAAATTCCACATACGATTCAGTTCGGTTGTGCGCCGAGAATGAATTCGTTGAATTTATTTAGAACGTCTCTAAAATAACTACTACAGCCTAAAAAAAAAATTTCACGCGTTGTAAAACAACTTGTTTTCAAAAAAACATCACTAAAACATAATTATGCGGACGGAGAACTGCTAGTGTATACATTTTAAAACGTACATTATAAAGTGTTTGTTTATATTCATAAAACAATTCTGAGTGATGTTCGGTTTGTAGAAAGAATAAAAGTAAAAACGAGCAATGACTAAAAAAAATGTATAAAATCTATGTTCACAGTGATATTTTAGAAAACGTTTGAAAGATATTTCGAAAAATAAATTAGGCATAGTCAAAACTATAGTAATATAGTACACTATAGTGTTTTAACTTCATTTATACTCGTTAAAATTAATATTATTTTTTACCCGTATAAAAAATATGTAGATATTTTAGTCTACATATTTCTATTTTTATTAAAGTATTTAGATTTTTATTTTTGTAGCAAATCTTAGAGAACAGTTTTCAATGAAACTATTCCAATAAAATATGTGTTGGTTAGTTGTTCGTCATTATTGGACCTTTGTTTAGTTTTTAACTATTTACATTTTAGGCCAATAAATACGAGCCAACCGCGAAATTCTATTTCAACGTTTATACTTCAAATTTTATAAAAAAAAAAAAATTAAAAGCGATATGAATTAGTCGGCCCGACTGTCAGGTTAAATACAATATTAGGTCATGTGTAGATGTATTATCCGACTAAAATCATGTGGGTCTGTCGGGAGATGTCAGGTGACCGGGTCATCCGACCATCCCGCCGCCACAAAGCCGTGTCATAGGTCGCGTGGTATGTAAGCAACTCATTGATTTGGTCAGGGTGACGGTCGGACCGACAATATCATATAGTGCGTAGCCCGTTAAAATGTTTATCGACATCATGCTGTCATTGATGATTGGTGATACAGGTATTTATCGGACCTTTGTCTTATTATTAAAAATGTTTTTTAGAAAAAATGCTACGAGAAAAATTTCGCTGTTGGAGTGTTCCTGATAAATTTTGGACCTTTGTTTATTTTTTATCGACATTTAAATAAATATTACACCGCTAAATGCACGCCAACAGTAGTGCACTATCATATTGTATTGTATTCCTGGTGGACCAACCAAATATGTATGTAAAAAAAATTTCGCGAATGTTATCGAGTTGCGTCGTGGACATTCTGAGTGCAACAATATCGTTAAAAATAAACAACTGTCCGAATAATTTAAGAATCGATTTAAGGACCATAAATTGTCAGGATTGTTTTCGAGCACCCGTTCGCGGAGGCACGAAATTTAAATAGTCAATAAAATAAATATACTAATCAACAATATATATATATAAAACCTCTCCAACACGGAATGGCCAAAACAATAATGAACCAACAAATTTACCGGAGCGGACTCGTTGAAAACCGTTACCAGATTTGCTCGGCCGTCTTTACGACCGCGTATATATAGTTGTTTATACTTTTCGGGTTGTCCTTGGTATAATAAAGGATCCTGTATTATTATAGCCGTCCAATTTACACGACAGCGATGTTTCGAGACCACGCAAACGAATTACATCGAGTCCCAAGACAATATATCATTGGAGCTGGTTAGCGTAATAATACGATATTTATAGAACGGCGCGTACGTATACGATTCAATGATAATAAACTCGAACCAATCGTTCGTTAATTATTATTATTATTATTATTATTATTATTATTATTATTATTGTGTGCGCTTTTCCTTTGTGGGCCCGGAAATAAACCGTTTTCGGAATGTAAACATACGTGTATAATTCGGTGGAAGAAAAAATAACGGGCGCGCGTCTTCCATGTGCGGCGGGGGGCGAAGAGGACGGGATCGTTCGCGCGCCGTTACCGGTAGCCGTTCGGCGGCGACCTAACGCGTTTGTCTTTTAACGCGCTCGCGCCCGCACTCTCTCTTTCTCTCTCACTCTCTCTCTTTCTCTCTCTCTCTTTCTCTCTCATCTCTCTCTTTCTCGTGTACATCGTCGACGGTGGCGGCATTGGAATGCGATGGCAATAAATTACCCCGAGTTGGCACCCCTGGCGCGGTGTGTGGCCATTCACATGCACACACACACACATTTACACACACACACACACACACACTCACACGAGAGCAAATATTATCATTATTATTATTATTATTATTATTATTATTATTATTATTATTATTGCACACAGACTCATATTATATTATATACATGGGACGGCGTGACAAAAAAAAAAAAAAAAAAAAAACAAAAACAAAAAATAAAACATAAGAATGCATAAAAAATAACGAATGTGAACCGGTTTTTGTCGAACATCGACGGATATTAATATTTTTATACTATTATAATATTATTATTATATATATATATAATATACCTTATATTATGACGTATAGACGACGCGACGGTTAATACTAAACGGGTAACGATATTATTTTCGGCACCTCTCCGCCGCCCACGAACTCGCCCCGATACTTTTTTCCGTCGTCCTTCGCGACCACTCCTCCCGCCCGCCCGCCCGCCGAACGAACGAAAGTTCGACCGTTTGTACAACATTGAACAATTTTCGCATTTTCCGAAAAATCTAAATCCACATTTTTGATTTTAAAATCGACTGGGAAATGAACGCGCCTAATATTTTTTCATCGAAAAAATTCCGCAGTAGGCATAGCGCATAATATGAAAAGGTTCCATATCGTGTTTGCTAAATGGTTCAGGAAAGCGTTTTCAAGGTACCTACGAATGTTCATAAAATTAATATTTAGTTTTTCCTATTGTAACGAAGTAAATTGATACCAGACTTTTGATAACTTATTCGAACGGCAACCACTGTTATTTGCAATGTATAATCACTAATTGATTATTTAATATATATTATTTATACACGAATAAAAAAACATTCCTATTATAAAATATGTTCATATATAGGACATCCTCATTTAGGTACAGGTTGACCTTATTGAATAGAACCTTTAAATTTTGTGCAACTCATTCAATAATACCCTTAGAGACTGCACGTTTTGACTCGAAAATGTGCTTTCGTTTTTTAAGGTTATTTGTGTAAAAAATAAGTGAATTTAAAAGAAAAATGCAATTTTAAAACATTTTATAATGAGACCACGAAAAAATGTGGGCATATCGTATATACATATTATATTATTTAATTGTATGTATACATATTATGCAGAATTTGCATAATATAATTATTAATAATCGTAAATATTATATATAGGATATACCTACCTAGGTGATATTTTAAATTACTGACAAATATTCAATTTACGATTAGATATATCAATAAGTAATCATAATATTATTCGATTACTGATAACCAATCAACTATTGATCAATTATTATAATAAGATAAATCGATTAATGGAATATTTAAAAAAATGTAAATAATTAATTCACTATTTGATTATTCAAACATTTTGAAACGATAAAAAAACCACAGCTCCGTGTTTCCAATCCCACATCAAAATATTATGTCGACCTTTATAATTTAGGTACATCCATAAATTATAATATTTAAAATCGATAGAATTATACGATTCGATATAGTTTATTCGAATAAACGTGCATAGACTTAAAATGTTATTTCGAAAACCATTCTCGAGTGAAGAAATTTTTGACTATTATTATAGCGTTTTGCTACGAAAACAATAAATTATATGGGCGTCTCGAAAAAAAAACAAGATAATTTTAAAATACCATAAATTTTACCACGGTTTACGACGGTCGTAAATAAATGAACATTTAATATGCACTCGCATGGCTTACATTTCTCATAAATTCTAGGGGGTCGACTTTCTTTCGTTTTTCGTCTATATTAGCATGTCTCTTCGCTATCTCGCATGGCTTTTTTTTTTCGTCCCACTACTGTCTTGCAACCGCATATATCAATCTATGCGCAATTTTTACATATATTTCTAATTTATATTACAGTATATTATTTGTTGCTTCCCCGTTTCCAATGTTGAGAGTTCTTTCCGATTCATATCATCTTAAACGTATAATAAAATACGAATAAATAGTATATATATACGTATAAATAAAATAAAAAGCCGTGGTTCTAGGATTTGACTATATGGACGTGGCCGGTTGTGTGGATCCCACAGAAATTTTTTTGAAATATGAGTAGAAACAATTATTATTAATAATAATATGGTTGTGTTGTGATTGTGTATATAGTTGACTGAAAATATCATACGGACCCCCCGGAATTTCATTCATGGTTACGACCTTGCCACGGTTTGTATCGTTTGCGTTAGACTGTATACTGAATACTAAAACTATAAACACACGACACTTTCAGTATACCTATATTTTTATAATATTTACATTTGTAGACTGCAGTTGACAGGAATTTAGTACGATTATGAAGTACGGTTAGAAACTTGCACGAAAAATGCAGGAAATCGTCAAGTACCAAAAAAAAAATTACACTTTCGTTTTTCTCTCTCCGCGTGTGGATAATTCAGGCAATTACGACATTTTCTAGTCTGAAAAAATCAGATATAATATTGACTACATCACAGATAGCGCAAGAATATTAATATTTAAAATTATACCTATTAATTATTAGCAAGGACACTAACACAATATTTGTCAAAATATATAAATCATCTTTAGGTATAATATTCTGTTATAAGTAACTGTTATAACTATTGCCAATAGGATGGACAAGACAGACGAATGAAACAATTTATACAAATAACTCAAGTTAAATTTACGTAAAAGATAGCATATAAGTTAAAATATAAAAAATGTATTAACAGAATTCTGTTTATACAAGAGAAATTAAAATAAATTTAATTCTTTAAAATTCTTCAACAAAATTAAATAAATATACCTACATTTTACTTTATTAAACATCGAATAGGTACCTACCATATTTATTTATAAATAATTATTTTATTTAAATTTAAATTTAAATTTGAATAATATATATAACGATCATACAAAAATCACTTTTAAAAATTTTTAACTATTATAAGTTACTCATTAAAAAGAAAACATAATTAAGAAGTTAAGTTTACAAGTTTAAAGGCTATTTTGGCTTTACAGAAGTCTTTTCAATAATTAATTATTATTACCCAACAAAAAAATATATATTACTAACATAGGCATTTTTAAAATTACCTTTTTAAATGTATTAAAACATTTAAAAAATTTTCGATTTTAATTATTTTTCAAAATGTCAAAAAATTGCCTATGCATAATTCCTTAAAACTGTCATGCAGTCTGCAAGAACATTAATATAAAATATTTTATTTTATTAACGGATTTAGTTTTTATTTATTTATTCAAAAAGAATAATGTACCTTACTGAAGAAGTTTGAGTAGTTAAAAAAATGTCGACAATTATATAGGGACTTATAACCCGTCCAGTTCATCTCCGCCTTTGGCGACCGTTACATTTTTTAATTTGTATGAGTTATTAAAATTGCGGAAGCACATATGTGCTATTTACATATTTTTTTTTTGAGGTTATTTCTTTGGAATACTCCCGGCTAAATACTGATTACCCATTAATATCCATGATAATATAAAAGTTGCACATTGTAGCCATCACACTACATTATTCAATTAATATTTTTGAACCCCTGGTCAAACGTGTGACGTTACCGAGGGCGCAGATGAACTGTACGGGTTATATCCAATATTTATTAAATATCACTTGTTATATTATATATTGTTATATATTGTTACATCAATGTTTTCAGTCATTGATATTAATTTATATAAGAAATATTCCTGGATATAAAGATTACCCGAAATTCCACAATTTAAGTTCTGCGTAACATCTGTTTGCCTAAAAATTAACGGAGATACTAATATCTACGGGTTCCTTAATGCAAATATATGATAATAAATGACGGGTTTATTGCAACAATCAGAGAAGTTCACTCATTGAAACTTTTTAGGACGACCAAAAAACATTTTTATAGTTTAAAAACTACTTTAAAAATTATACTAATTCGCAATTTTAAATTCTATGATTATACTGGACATGTTTACATTCAATTCCGTTATGTTTGGTATGCATTTAAAAAAAAAAAAACTAAATTTGATTTGGCATAGACTTATCTGATTTTTTGAAAAGGGGTATTTTCGAAAACGTGGCCTTTTCTAATTGTCTAAAAAAGAGCATTTTCGACAAAAAAAAAAAAAATCGACTCATTTTGTGATTGACGCTACAGGTCTTCCAATTTATATTCAGAATACATTCACACCAATAAAACCGAAACTTGCTTTTATAGAAAAAATTATTCAATTTACCGGTATATTTACGGATGTGATTTTAGCGTAGTAAAATCCACTATTAGTCACCGAGCTCTTTCTGCCGCGGAAATGTCGTCAAGCGCGTTTTTCTCTCTCTAGGAACACCTACGATTGATGAGTTTTTAGTCGTGTTGGTTTTTTTTTTTTTTCGTTCACTCGTCGACCCCACTCGGGGCGGTCGGACAGCTACCGTTGACGTCGAAAGTTTTGCACGTCGTTAATGCGACGAAACGCCAAGAGTTACGAATGTTTATATTTATATTATATACGAATAATTCATATTTTATAAAACCTATATATAAATTTGACAAACTGACTTTTCGCTGTTGGCGAGCTCGTCCAATTAGGAAGTGTCGCGGTCGGAGGGAAGGTGGGCACGTCGGTCCGATCGCCGCCAATTAACAACTGCCGTACGTGCTCCGACAATGATATAATATTATATATTTCTCTCTTCAAAAAGTTTTTTCGGTAATAATAGAATAGAATAGAATATGCAGCCGACGGACATGATTATCATTATTATCATACGTTTTATTATTATCATACGACGTTATTTTCATTATTTTCAGCATTATTATTATTATTATAAGTAATTAGTTATTTTCGGAACGGCGACGTTTAAACGCACGAAACGGACTGATAAGTCCGCGGCGTTTGACGGACATCACCGGCCAAACGCAGCTACTTTTCTATCGTCGAAGACGACGAACGACGTGTCCTTAACGAGGAAGTTTTCAAGTATAAGTTTGAATTTTAAAAAACGTTTAAAAAAATATTCATATAGGTATATATTATCGAAACTGCCCTAGTATTACAAAATATGCTATACGGCGATTTTCGAGTACTACCATTGTAAAATATCAATTCAATTCGTGGGTTCAGTACTAAAAAATGCTAATAATGATTAACTTTTGAACAATTATTTTTACATAAAGTTGTTAATTTAATTAAATACCTAGTTCCTACAGTTCTGGACAGAATATTTTATTACATCAAATCTAAACTTTCACTAAACATTAACTAAGGGAAAATAATATAAATTATAATATTATTATATAATCATATCAAACGGTCAATATAGATTCGGGTTCCTGCATAGGTTCTTCAAATAATTAAAATTATACCTACCATTATCTAGTTAAAAGAAATAACCAGTTCTAAAATTTGTTTTATAAATTCACTTCCAAGCCTCGATCTATTTAAAAACGAAATCGTTCTAATATAATGTAGATACCAACTAATTTATTTTCAGAACTAAAAGTTGCATTTTTAAAGACACGAATAATGTGAAAAAGTTCACATATTTATATTATAGTGTACATAAGCTATATTCTTTTAAAATTTTGATTCAGATAGTTAAGGAGATAAATTTTGAGAACAAATTATTGAGAAATAATATAACTTTAGAAATGTTATCTTACAGTTGATGAATAATTCGAAATTACCTTAAGTTTTGGTTCTGAATGCGCCACTTTTAACTCTTGTCATGTAAAACATATTTTGATCACCATAAATATTAAATTGTCATATAATTAAGTAAGTATTTTCTTTATTTTGAATATTTATACGAGAAAATGTATGTAAAATAAACCATCATTTATCACCTATATATGGAATTTAGAATCATTGTAGTTTTAGCGGTTACACATTTTTTAACTGTTAAAACTTTTGTTTCTGTATTTGTTTTAGTGATTTATTCATGTCTTTGCTGATATTTTGAATATAATTTACGAATAAATACCTAAATACAATAAAAATGTGTGAATAATAAATATATTATATAATTCTCAATGTCCTTTACTCATATTACACATCGCTATAAATATTCACATCACTAAGATATAATATAATATAAGTGTTGCCAAATATTTGACAGCATATCGTTTAGAACATAATAATAGTTAAACGCACTGACAGACAATATTTTCCAGCCGTTATGTCGCCCTAAAGTATAAAATATTAACCGTATAGAAATTCATTTTAAACCCGATAGTACGGGATACAGATTGGTTTTAGTCTAAAAATATCTATTATGAAAACTTTAGAGTATAAGTATATCTATGCCGGTATTAAAACATATTTTTATATATAATTTTTTGGAAATAGAATATTGAAATATCGAAAACAGTTCCGATGCAGGCGCAGATAATCTTCTCTTTTACAATGTCCATGATAGATATGTTTGGTCTAAAATGACGTGTTATTGAAAATACGAATATGCGGTATGAACCATGTGGCACGTAATAATAACATTATTATTAATATTTAAAACTATTGTTCGTCATTTCTCTGGGTATTTGTCTAAACCATCTCATCTTAATGATTTTGAAATATTAACTGACTTTTGTTCTAGTCATAATAACAGATACTTAATATACGATATATATTTAAAATAAAAAATAGTTTTAACCCAAACTGTGTTCAACGGGCGAGTAACACACACGAATTGGCGCATATATTCAAGAATGGACTTTAACGGATCATTATATTAACGTGATAAGTTAAAAAAATAACGGTGAGGCGAAATTTTAATTTAAAGTCTGGAATCTGGATCTAAATGTCCAATCATAGACCAGAAAGATCCCTATGAATCTAAATCTTCCACAGCTGGTCTAAAATACCTGTTCATTTGAACATGTCAAAATTATAGCTAAATACATCACTGAAGTTTCAATAACTCAGAGTACCCTACGTAAATGGGATAAAATATCGTATTTATTTTTTACAAACCAAAATTTCCTAGTATAATTAACATGTCCAAGAATCAAATAGTATTTAAATTAAATTGTTCCATTACCATTTTAACTATTTGATCGGTTTAAATATATCATCATCATAATGGTCAATTGAAATTGTAACTACTCCGTAATTTTATATGTCATTTCAGTGCATAAAAAGATATGATATACGATTCATTAATATTTTATTGTTTTCCTAAGACTTGAGAATCGTTAAATAATTATTATGGTAAGAATAGACATATTTTTTACCGACCTGTCGTACTAAAATACAAATTATTAAAAAAAAAAAAAATTAATAAAATTTTATAACTAATGGCCAACAAAATGTTTATATTTTTGAGATCTATTATAGCCTATAGATATAAAGGAAAATTAAGAATTTATATTTTTGTTTATGATCGTAGTGTAAAATTTCGTATTTTTGTGGCGTTTCGGGTAACAAGGAAAACCCGTCCGATCATGTTACACACCTTAGAATAATATGTAAAATATTCGAATATTAGACCCTTGTCCAATGGGTATTAGAATTACACTGAAACGCGATAAGGGAAATGAAAAAAATGTACATTTTTGTTTGTGATCGCAGTGTTCAAAGTTGTTGCCGGATTTTCAGTCAATAAGGGAAAACTTCCAAAAACGTGTTGGGCTTAATAGTAAGTATTCGTGGCATTACAGTACACAAAAATGTGCGCAATAGCGTATCACGTCTAACAGATACCCCGCTCGGGTCCCCGGAGCCAATATCAACGGCAGTTATCAACACCACGTGTGAGCGGGCGCGCACGCGCACATTATATTATTATTTAGGTTTAAAATGTATTCCGAGTTTATTTTTCCATCGGGTAAACGATTCGTGTCCGTTGCTGCACACGTGAATGCACCGGCGGTCTAATTGGACTAAATCGGTCTTGACGATTAAAACACACATATGAACACATAATATTATACATCGTTGATTTTCCGCACGTTATAATAATAACGCATACGAGTAAACAGTATCGTATATACAGAAATAATAGCCGAAATAGTTATATATATATACATATAAACATATAGGACGAACGAGGTCTCGTCTTTTAAACGCTCCGTCACCTCCGTGATAAATCGGTGACCGTTTTTCACGACCGTTTTCACTCGCCCTAACCCGAATCAAAGGCCAAAACAGCGTATGCGTATTGTCGAACAAACGTATGCTCCCGGTACGCCAAAGGGATCGGACGAAGAGATCGTCCGAGCGTACCGTTTCGAGAACACGGTGCCAATTCGATGAATAACTAACTGTACGGAAAGAGTTCTAAATCCGTTTTGTCGGGCTGTTTATCACACGATTTGGAAATTTTGTTTTCGCCAATTTTTGATAAACTCGGTTATTTATAACTATACTAGAGATATAGGTCGTTGAAAACTTTTTTTTCGAAAATCACCTAAAATATATTCATTTATGGTCCAAAAACATTTTTTTTTTTTATTAATTACTATATATATATATATATATCTATAGAAATGCAATCATCGTTTTGTTAATAATTTACACATAAGCATGATAAGTATATTATAAACGTAATACAATATTGATAATTTGAATTTATAGCTTGGTTAGCATTGCATAACGCCATCACACTCACAGATAAAATATAATATACAAAATCCATTAAATAGAAACTGGTTGCAGTGTATATTATTTCATTTATTTAAACCAAAAATCTTGCCAAAATTGGTGTATTAAGCAATGCTAAGTAAATTACTGATTTTGTTTTTTAACTCAGTTAAGTTAATAGAAAAAAATAGTAAAATCTTAAAGTTAACAGTTATTTTTTTTCTTAACGATTGGATTAAGTTAAAAGTTACTTAAGTTAAGTAAGAAAAATTTTTATTTAACTCTTATTTTTACTTAAGTTAAGTTAATTTTTTTTTTTTTTTTGTACGAGATATTACATTTGAAATATATACAGGTAAAATTAAGTATCTATTTTATTTAATTTTTTTTGGAAATATTGTTATTTTTTAACTTAAAGCATTTAAATTTTTTTTTAAATCATTAACATAATATTATTGAAAATTATTTCAAAATTAACTTAACTGAGTTTTAATTAAAAGTAACTCGTTATTTAAAAGTTAATATAACCAAAAATAAGTCAAGTTTAAAAAAAAAATCAAATATAAAAAATTAATTTCAAAGTTAAAATTAACTTAATTTTTAACTTATTAACTCGTTAATACCTAACATTAGTAATATGTAATTGGAATTTTCCTGTTTTAATTTTTAAAATACATATGTTTCTATATACAAGAATATAAGTGAAATATAAATGTGAAATTTTCAATTACCCAAAATATTTAAAAGGGGATTTCATTTTTGGGAACTGTACTAATTTATAAAGTTTCATCATAAAACAACAATACACAATTAAAATTTTTAAAAAAAAAAAAATTATTTCGAACATATTATGCTAATTAACTTGTAGACTCTAAATATATTTTTAAAACTAAAACCTAAGCAATTTAAGTACCCTTAGTTTTGTCAGGCTTTTAGGTTTATAACTCGTCTATAGATAGAGTTTACTTATTACACAATGAAAATTCAAACCCGTAAGGATTACGAAAATTGAGTACCTAATACTCCTTGGAACTGACGCACTACCTTCATTTTTAACCACTTCCAAATCCAAGATCTTAATATCCTTGAGGAGTTTAAGTCCATCCGAAAAAATTATTCACACTTATTAACCTATGATGGTACTCCGCACAAAATAGTTTAAAATCGCCAGGAATCTAGAAAAAATAAAACTCTCACTAGAAAATAGAAGATATTTTGAAATTTCGGTTTTATTACTATAACGCTTGAAATAAAATTATTTTGACACTAATCGCTTCAAAATGAGTTCAAAAATTAAGAAGGAAAGTTACATAACTTGTAAGTATTCGTATTGTTAACGTTTGCAAAATAAGTCGAGTTTTATAACGGTAATTATTTTTGGTTATTGAATTACATTATTACATCATAAAAACAGATCATAATTTATTTTAGTGTTTTCAAACATCATTTCGAAAGAAAAACAAATGATTCTGTATATTATAGAAAGGAGTGAAATAATATATAATATGTACTACATAGAATATTATATATTTTCACTGTACAGTATTTTACATTAAATTTTTTCTAGAGAAAAATATTCCAAATTATCCTGGACAAGGTATGAGCAGGAGTAAAATGATTGCTCGAAACAGAAATAATATCGTACGTACACGTGTATTTTTTTTATTGTTTGCACCCCGTCTCACGCGCCGTATCATCCCTAGAACGCAATAAATACTGCGGTGCGAATAAAATTGTCTATACAACAATCCGTACCTATATTTAGCGATTTTAAAATATGACGTTTATACATTAATATTTAATATTTTATATTAACCATAAGCATGATTATGTATTTTACATTTTTCATTTTTGACCAATTTGGTTTGACCATTCGGTTAACTTTTACTTTACTTTTTATGCATAATTAAAATATAAAAATTATCGATTTAGTAAAAATTGTACAGCAACAATACTTCGTTCAGCAAAACGATTCCCGTTAAATTAACTGTGTGTCACTAATGTAATTATAAAATCCATTGAAATTATATACAATTTACTAAATAATCGGGTTAATTAAAAAAAAAAAATTATATCATCCCTATTTGACAGATTTTTTTATGACTCTAAACATTTCTGGGAGAATCACCATAATCTACACAAAATTTGGGATCGATCGATCGAACCATACGGATTTCTATAGATAACAAACATTACTTATGTTTACTCACCAGTTGGTTCTGATACGCCGTGACAGCCGTGAACGTTGTTTCTGGGTATACGAACGTTTTATACTCTTCGGCTTCCAAATCAACGATGGAATGTCCGGCCATCGATTCATGGTTCCTCTTCACTAAATGTATGCGTGGCTGATACTTGTGCATCGAGTTCAATACCAACTGTGACCAACAAAAATCACAACATTTTTATTTCCATTAATTCGATCAGAATATACTATTCAGTGTTGGAAATTATCTAGATAAAATTATGATTTATTTCTCTACATAAAAATCATTTGTTTCTCATCTTATCCATTTAATTCAATTTAATTCAATTATCATTATTTAATATGTCAAGATAACATTTTTTTAAATTTTTTTAAATATTTAACTATAAGACTAATATTATATGACGGTGTTTTGATGTTGAGTTACTTGTAGAATTATTTATATATATATATATTTATATAACAGTGTTCAAAAGATTGTTAGTAAATATTCGAAAATAAAAATAGTTATTATACAGATATAATGTTTCATAAAACATAAGTTCTAAACACATTAAATCTCGGTTATGTCGTCCGTCCGTCTATAGTGACTAGCCACAATCGTTGATTTGATAGGAAATAGATATTCGTTTTAATTTATTTTTAGATTATTGTTTAAAATATGTTTAGAAACCGAGAATTTAGCACGCTTACGTAGTGGACTTAAATCATTTGTTTCTGTTTGCTTTTGTTTAATTAAACTATTCACAAAATAATATTTTATCATTTTTCTAATATTTTTCTAATTTTCATCAAATATTATTTTAAATGCAATGAATCATAAAACTAATATCCTGTATGATGTCATATTTATTATTAAAAGTTATTCAGTTTTAATATTTGTGTAAATAATATCAGCGAATAATTTTTTCAATTTGTATCCATGTTAATATATATTTATTTTATTTCTTAACATTTGATCATTTATTAAAAAACTTAATGGATTTTATTCGGACAAAAATGTATTTATTTGCGTCTAAAAAATGTCGGTTCACAAATCTTTATCTAGATAAAATTCAATATTGCTTTATTTATTGTTATCTAATTCCAACACTGGTAGTAAATACGATAATAATTCATCGTGTGCTAATGAAATATTAACAACGCGTAAATCACGAACACTGTAACGTCATAATATCTAATGGGTTATAATCATAAAAAAAAAAAACAGTTAAAACAGTTAAAAACAAAGGGGGAGCGCTAAAGTATATAATACATTTTTTCATTTAAATATCGTCACTGGACTAATATAAGGACATAATATATATGCATCCCGCAATACTACCATATAATAGGGTTTAGAATGATTTAAAAAACAAATTTAATAAAAAAAAAACTATTCTGTTCTACGGTTAGCGGTGTTTGTTTAACAAACAAAGGGTGCGATCCGTACAGATTATAAAACGCCCTCCGCTAATTTCGTGGTCCCTAAACGCAGTAACTAACTGCTTCTATAGCATATGTGGTTTAGTTTAAATAATATATTACAAATGGTCGTATTGAATATAATAAAAAATAAATAGAGTAATATTTTAATCGTCATCCGAATGTGCCATCCACTGCAGTCGATGTATGCACAATGGTAATATATGAAATATCCACGGTGCATCAAAAAAGGCTTATCGATTTTTATATTTTTTAATTAAATTGTTTTTTTTTTTTTTTTTGTAATTTGCGATCTAGATCAAATCCAACTATGACAGTACATGATAAACATTGTACGAAATCATGAAAAGGCGTTTCATACTTGATAAATACTCCCTCCCCCGTCCCTCAAAAAAAAAAAAAATAGGTACAAATGTCTTATAAAACAAGCATTAGAAATGTTGTAAAAATATATTAAGAGGACGCTATACACCCGCTTTTCAAAGGGCTCTGTATAGGCAATTTTTATAAAGTTTTTAAATAATGAAAATCCAACAGTTTAAAAATACGGAATTATATTTAAAAAATAATTTTATAAATATTTATGTGTCAGTTACATTTTTTTACTGTCGTATTATCACGATATTTATTTAAAATAACATTCACGATCTGTAACTACAACTTTTCTCTGTATAATCGCAGAGTCAAAATGTATACAAAATATGAAAGATTGAAAGATAAGAATATTTACTGTGCTCTAGGGTGGAGTTTTTTTTTTTTTTTTACTTAATATGTTTTTTGGAAAGTCTAAAATCCGTGATTGAAAATCGTGAAATTTTAAAATTTAAATAAAAAAACATAAAAATAATATTAACTAATAAAACTCCATGCTACGGCATGGACAGTAATTATTCTCGTCTTTCATAATTTTTTTTTGTACACTCTGCGATTACTAAGAGAGAAGTTGTATTTATAGAGCGTGAACGTATTTTAATACCGCTAAAATGGGTGTGTAGCGTCTTCTCAAGTAGGTACCCGTGCGTGTACTCGACGAGAGAAAATAATCATACTATATACTACTTATCTTGATATGATTTTGAAATTTTATTTTTTTTTTTTTATTTTGTACTTTGAATAATTTATTAATTTTTTTTTTTTTCTTAAATAAAATTTGCAAATTTTCCTTACGTGTCCATGTTTGTCCATCTCGTTATTGGTGAGTTTGACCTTTTCGAAGGACACGACCTGTTTGCGTAACTGATCGCCGGTAAACGGTGAATCGGGGTGAGTGTACAGCCTGTGCGGAGCAGGTGGATCAGCCTTACCAGCCACCAGCCATGACGAACGGTGGTACGCGTACCGGTATCGCTTGTTGTCCACCGGTACGATGTCCATGAGTACCGCGTACCGTTGTTCGGTGCGTAAGCCCGTGAATGACACGCGAACAGTTGGAAACATTCTCCTGTAAATTCAAAAAAAAAAAATAATAATAATAATAAAAAATCAATAATATTAAGGTCAACAAATGGCGTTTATAAAAATTAATCCGTGTAAAATAATTTTCAATATTTCTATTGGTAATTTTCCTGAATATTTTAATCCTTCGACTTTTTAATATGGTCCAGGCGATAAATTAAGAGGATTTTTGAAAAAATTATTGAAAATTATTCCGTATGAGTTGGATGGTCGAAAAAAAAACGAAAAAATATTTCAATTTTAAAAATATAATAAACAAAACTTGGAACGAAAAATTTTAATTTCAAAAACGTTATAGATCGTCAAACCTTAAAACAGCAAAAAACCATATAGGTGGAAGGAAGAAATTATTTTAATTTCAAAAATGAAATGGACGAAACCATTTTGTAAATTTCAATTTTCTGATTCCAATTTTTAGCTTATTCATTTTTAAAGTTTAAATTTACTGCTTCGAATCTTGCTGATCCTCATTTAACTATTACAAATTATAATTATAAGTAGGTACGATGTTTCAAAAATATCACTTGTTTAAATACATTTTTTTTTAAAATTTTAATTTCTAACAAGTTTACTATTTGATAAGAATTAAAAAAAAAATTTAAAACAACAAAAAAAAAAATGTGAAAATTAATTTACACTAAATCTCTGCATATATAATATAAGTAAGCTGTATAATAATTTTTACAATAATATATTTTGATCTGTCCATAATATTAAAAAATTAAAAAGTTATATAGTTTTGTTTTCCAGAAATAATTTTCAACACCGTAAAAGTGTTTAAAAAGTTTATAACCACTTTGGTTTAAAAAACTATATGAAATGTTCATTATTTCACGATAAAATCCTGATGTGCATGCTAATTTTCTCTGAAATTACCATAAACTCATTATTTACTGTGTTTTTGCGCTTATAATTTCCGTATTGTTCACTAAAATTAATTTATGATTTTTGAGATTTGAAAATTCAATTTGCACTTAATAAACTTTAATAGCATGATGGTTTTTAATAAAAATATATACTCATTTTTATACATAAATATAAGGATATCCAAAATGAAATTTCTTTTTTTTTTTTACAGAAATACAATTTTTTTTATTTTTGGATATTTCTAAAAAGTAAAATATTTTGTAGGGAATATTTTGATCCAAAAAATAGTTAAAAATTTAATAACAATCATAATATTTGTAAAATACTTTTAAAAAGTTATATTGAAGATACTTTTAAGATATTAATTTAAATATACCTTAAAAATAAAATGATATTAATTTTAAAATTCAGTTTTGTTCAGTATTAGATATTATATAACTAGTATAAAGATAAAAGTATATTTTTCTAGGTACGAAATATACATAATATGTATGGTCGTACATAAATGTGTAATCTAGATAACAATTGACTATATTTTACCTTATCTAACTGCATTTCTATTCTACTATCATTATTTGTATCTAAATAGAAACGCCGCCATTTAAACATATAGATAATATGAATGGTTATTAAATTTAATTGTGTTGAAAAAAATGTAATGAATATTTGTCATAATATTTTTTATTTGATATAATTATATAAATCTAAAGAAAATTAAGATAATAATTTATAATGTATTCTCTTTTTTGTTACTATATTTTAATATTTACCAAAGATTTGGTCATTATGCTAATATTATATTTTTACTTTTATGTCGGAAAATATAATAAATTATGTATATTAGACATACTATTACTAATAAGTAATAATCAAAAGTTCTTTAGTATTAATGTTCACATTGATAATATTTAATTTTATTCTAAACTACCTAGATTATACAAGAGTGCTTATAAATCAGTTAACCGATTTGCAATTCTTAAAAATAATTATTATGACATGAATTATTGCTCATTCTCATTCAAAAATAACAAAAAATAAACTTTACAACTTAAGTACATACTAACCTTCCTACCAAAAAACCCCATAGTTTTGGGCATAGTTTGAATAAAAATGTAAACCCACTTCCCCTATTTCTACGTTTTAAAGGTCAAATTTCTATAAAGATCTTTTTATAGTGGGCGTTTATATCATAGAAATATCCACTGACATTGTTGAATTTTTACAAAATATCTATAATGTTCCTATTAATACAACACAAAAAACAACGATCATTACGAATGGATATTGAGAGAACTGATAATGAATATGAGTTTTAGATAGCTTAAAATAACTTTTGCCAATCCCTGTATTAATTTAAAAAATGACAAACATGAAAAAATAGTTATTCACAAATTTTTAAGTAATTAAAATAATACACCCCCACTTTTAAAAGGGTGTCATTAATTATATATTTGATGTACTTAATCATTGTTTAGTATTTACTTTCGTAGGTCGTTGTTTTCAAATTTTTTTATTGAAGTTCATGCTATTTATGTAAATAAAAATTATATTTAAAAGTTATATTACATTTTTTCAGGTCTTAAAACCTATTATTTCACTAACTATTTGGACTTAAATACCTCAAAATGATCCTTTTTAGGACTCAGAAACCTCGAAAACTAAAATGTCTATAAATAGCAAAAAATTAAAAAAAAAAAAAATCAAAAATTTTTAATCATCGTGAATATATTACTAAATTCAATATTCTATGTAAACCTCAAGATTTTAAAGTTATTATTTTCGAAATTACGAAGAAATGAAAAATCTGAATTTGACGAAATCGTATTTTTGCCGTTTTTTTCGTTACTTTTTGGTAATTTTTCCTCGGGTATTAAAGAACTATAATAAAAAAAAAAAAAACAAAAAATGACCTCTCAAAAGTACCGACTAGATGCAATTCGCTACCGGAAACCGGGTAAGCTTGTAAAGATCGGAGCACTCTTTCTGGTAGTAAATTCGTTAACAGAGAAAAAAATAAAAATAAATAAATAAACATCATTGTAAAACCACTATAGTTCCCTCGCTACGCTCAGAATCTAAAAAAATTAAATAAATATTGATGTTTCGTATCGGGGGGGGAAATGCAACTGCGGTAATATGAGGACAAACACGAAATACATAATATTTTATTGCACTCTGGACGGCGGCGGGTATACGTATTACAATAATATTCGAATAAAGCACGTCCGTTATTGAAACACGGTGCGACTTTCCGAAAGCAATAAGAATCGTGCGCTGCGCCAAAAACCGACGACGACGACGAAATAATATCATAAGGACCAAAGGACGATATTACAACATAACGGGAATACTTGCATGTATATTATACATTTATACATACATACATATGTATAAAGTATATACATTATTTTTTTTTTTGACCGAGCTGTGTGCGGGGTACACATAAATGGGTTCGTTTTGTTATTGTTTCTTTTCGTTTCTTTCCCCCTTTTTTTTTTTTTTTTTTTTTACCTCGTCTGTGCAAAACGGTTTTTCATGGACACGTCCTCTCTCGGCAAACGCACTTGGCAACGTGTACACGTCTACATATTGTAACAGTATAAGACGAGGGATTTCGCACAAATTATGCGTCGGATTTGGCCTGTCAGCGTTTTGAAACGGAACGTCAAGGAGACGGCGGTGGCGGCACAAATGCAATTTAACTCCTGCCGCCGCGGCACATATTATATTAAGTGTATACAATACATAATACACATACACACACACAATATATATATACACACATAGACAGTAATATATTGTTTCAGGATGCATAATTTACACACATATACAAGCATAATATACACGCACGCAGGACCTTTCGTCCTTTTTCCGTCATCCCTTTTCGTCATCACCGCAGTCCTTGCGGAAAACGCCGTTCTTTCTATTATACATAATATATTATATAATATATACATTGTGCACTGAATCAAATATCATTGATAGAATTAACGATACGCAATAATCAAATTTTAACAAACGAATATTTTGTTTTGAAATTATCAAATTGTTGAAATAATACAATTTTTATTATTTTTATGTATATATACTGTAAAATTAATACAGATTTCATTATTATAATAAAATATGTTATTAAATGGAAAAAATATTCTGTTTAAATTGACTATGGGCGTTTGTTCTACGAAGAAGAAGATGAAAAACAAAGAAAGAAACACAAAATATTTGTTAATTCAAATAAATTTGTGTTCAATTAGAAAATTTCACCAAGACATTGATAAAAGATATTGTTAAATCAATAATACATTTTGTTATTTTACTATTAAATTAACAAATTTCATTTCTAAATCAACAACATTTTATTGGACATATAGGTATTAATAACCATATTATTAAATGAATCTATATTTTTATTGAAATCACAGGTACATTTGGTTATATGTATTGTCCTACATTCACCCTCTCTTGACTGTAGACATCCATATACACGTTCAACCCCCCCCCCCAACGAAAATTTTTAAAATATTAAAAAGTGTTCTTAAATATTAAATATTATGCTGATGATTGGAGATGCGTGGTTGGCAAATGTAAATTTACGTACATTTTACCGATGTATTTTTTACCCGGTAATTTTTTTTTTACTGTACTTAAAATCGAGTTACCTCTCATTTTAAATGTTTTAACTGATATAAAAACTTTTATTTAACCTAACAAAATGTATAATAAAATGAATAATAATAAAATTAATATAATGACCTCTTCCTGTGAAGAATTTTAGAAGTAGATAATAAAAATTATAAAAAATATATTTTTTTAATTTTTCATGTTAAACATATAAATTACTAAATAATTGAAAAAACAATATATATAATGATACTATTATATAATATAAAAATTAATTTATAGAATTCATTTGAAAAAATTTACATATAAAACAATTTTCCCGATTTACCGGAGTTTACGCAAATTTACGTACATTTAACCGGTAAATTCCACATCTCTACTGATGATATAGGTACACAGTAACTCTATATAGAATATGTATATGACACGAAGTTACACACTCGCTTTTCAAACCAATATAAGACAGTAAAACATGGTATCATGTGTCAATGAAGAAAAAACTAAACCACTAAACTCATAATCCTATCTAGAAAAAATGTAGACCAATATAATCTGAAAGTGGAAAATCTGAGTTTTTAAGAGATGGATAATTTAAAATACTTGTGTGTAAATATAAATTATAGTAAAAACATGCATAGGGAAATAAATGGATGAATATCAAATAGAAACAAATGCTATTTCACTGTCAACAAGTTATTGAGATCGAAACTACTATCAAGAAAATCAAAAAGTACTTACATACACCAGTTATCTTAGAAAAATAGTAATCTATGCATGTGTAAATTGGTCAACAACAAAAGAAGATAATGGAAATTTTGCTATATGGAAAAAATAAATCTTAAGAAACGCATTTTGTCCAGTACACAATTGATATCTTGGAATAAACAAAAAAAAAACAAAATGAGGAGCTGTAGTGCTTATAATATGAAAAACCCTATATTCTCACATGTATAAGATGTAAAAGATTTTAATGGTTAGAATATGTATGGAGGGCAAATAGGGATGTATTAAAGAATGTTCTGATAGAAAATACTAACAAGAGATGACCATTCGGTAGACCAAGGAACAAATGGTAAGGTACTGTGAAAAACGATACGAGACTGGTAGACGAAAATACAACTGGACGTTGGACAGGGAAAAATAGAGAGGTTTACTAGTGGTGCAAGTCCTTAACGAAATGTTAACTTGTTGAAGAAGAAGAAGATTCTTAAATATAGATATAGCTTTAAAAAAAAAAATGTCCACATATTAGGTATACTATATGAACAGTTGTATTTTTTATTATTATATAAAAGAAGTTTTACATTTTAGAATGTGAAATTGTATTAACTACAAATAAATAAAATATAGAATACATTTTCTATTAAAAAAATAACTAAATTATGTATAACAATGATAATAAGTATGTAAGAATATTATTTAGGTATCTACCTATGCATTAGGATTATACTTATACTATTCAATTAATAGTCTTAAAATAAACATTTACAGATCAATAGATAAATTATAAATGCGTAATTTATTAAAAAAGATTTAAATTTCTTTATTTTATTTTTTTTAGCTTTTTACCGTTAAACTACAAAATATAATTAAATCTATGGTAATTTATTGGTATCGTGTAGTTCACATTGATTGTTATCAAGCATTTATTTTATAAGGAGTGATAAGGAGAAAGAGGGTTGTATACTGGATATAGGTAACCATCAAGCGAGCGCTATGTTGCCAACAGTTTTCTACTGAACTTTCCGTATTCTAATCTGAGTCAGTGTTTGATAATAATACTCAATGTAAATAATATAAATATGGATTTCTAGACAAAAACCGTAAACGTTATAATATTTTTACATTAATTATTGTGTCCACACGCCATGCGTATACCACGTCCGAAACGTTCCGAAAGGTTATTTCATTATGTAATAATATGTTAATTTTTTAATCGCAACGTACATCATCGTAAATAAAATACGTTTTTTTTTTTTAATCGGGTCATACATCATAATGACATTATAGTATTGAGTATTCTATACCATGTTATTATAATTCAACGTTTCGTATTGTTTTTGACGTTGACGCAGAAAAAAAATAAACACAAATCCTGGACGAGCGTGGGTGAAAAAAAAGAAATTCAAAAAGTTATATCTCGTTACCTGATAACGGTTTTAAATTTTTTTTTTTTTTTTTTTTTTATAAATTAAATACCATTCCATACTCTTGTAGATAACATGAAATTATCAGGAAGTGTACTCGTACATTGATTACTTATTGATTTCTATTTTTGCCGAAATCCGAAAATCCAAGTTTGAATATTAGTTTTATGTAACCTATATACAGTTTTTGTGGTTCCGGTCTTTCTGTATATGTGTGAACTAAAATAATTATCTTCATTCGAATGTTTCTGAATTCAGCATTTTCTTAAATAACTATACATTTTTGATAATTCTCACTTATCCCTCCCCTCACCCCAAAGATGTAATATCCCCTATTGTATTACAGAAATTTTATTAGAGGTGATTTAACTTTAAAATTATTTTTTAATGCTTTTTCGTTTATTTTTCATAAATATAATGTTACCACTGAAAATCGTTGGTGTGATCTCTACTTAAGGAAAACTTCATAAATATATTATATAATATATAAAATATAAGTTATAATATACCTATAGTTAATATAATATACACACATATTTGTCGTCTGACAGCCCACCTCGTAACCACCCGCTGATTCCAGAAAAGAAAAAGATCTAAATCCACATAAGAAATATTATGACCGTTGTGGTTGTTATATTATTATTATTACTTATTGTATTTCGAGTGAATGTTCCGAATGGAACGCGCAGGAGCATATGTGTCGTAATCATAAAATTGACCGCTCCGGTTATGAATCAAACGCACCACACACGAGGTGGCTGAAAACCTGTTTTGACACTTTTTTTCTTCTGAAAATTTAGCAAAACGCTCATTTACATGTTTATATATAGGTAGGTATTGTCACTCGGGAGGGCTATTGAAATCAGTAAAGTCAAAAACCACAAATGATTTTTTTTATTTTCTAAAAATGATTCATTTTGGAAAATCTCGTTTTCGGAAAATACGATTTTAGAATAATAAGATTTAGGAAATATTGTATACTATGAAACATTCATACTCGGTAATTGATTTTAGACCAGAAATCAGCACTTTTGGAAAGGATTATTGCTAGAAAAAATAAATATGGTAATTAGGTTTTTATAATTTAATGTAATTGATTATTTGAATAGTTCTTGGATGTTTAATTTTTCTGAGATAATATATGCTCCCAAAAGTATACTATAATCTCATAAACAATTTTTCGTCTACTGTCAGTCGTTTCAGTTTTGGATTCTGATTAATATTGTAATATTTTGTTGTAGCCATTCCAACCTCCCCCCCTGTTTTCGATGTGCCTATTCAGTCACTAGTAAACAAATATAGAATACACATTTGTAACTATGTTACAATGATATTATTTTGAACGAAAAATCTAAAATTAGTACTTACATTTAGGTATATTATAGAATTCAGTACTTTAAACTAGATAAGTAAGTTTGAATGATTGATAACTATATTTCAATCTAGATTAAGATAAAGATGAATATATAGAAATCTAAATAAAATAAAACATGATGAGTTTTTATTCAGATAATGTAACTAGAATTTAGATATTAAAATATTATCCAAAGGGGATTCAGGATTTTCAATCCTACTTAATCATCATATTATAATGAAAATCGGAAAATGAATAATTTATTAACTAAATCAACGCCTCACCGTCTATTATTTAATTTTAATTATAACTATGGAATGGACTTTATTCTAATTAATTTATTAATTCATATAAAATTTACAACATATTATTAACTATATCTATGTGCAACAAAAAAAAAAAAATTAATTCTAACGAGTTTTTAACAAATAAACAACATTTACATTGACACGAATTTTCATGGACACGTGCAGGTTGCGTGGAGGAACCGGGTATAGGCACGTGATGTCTATTTAAATAATATCGATAATAATCATGCGTGTATAAATAATTGATAAGAAAAATGTCAATAGTGGAACACAAAGTTCAATTAAAAACAAAAAATTTATAAAAAGTGTATTTATATTCAAATGTGTAAAAAAAAAAAAAAAAAATGTAAAATTAAATTACTACCAATTTAATCAAAAATACATAAATGGATTTATACCTTACTAAAATTCGATTCATAATATTAGATAAAAAGTTGTAATTACAATAAAGTCTGTTCCCCAAATATAACACTAATCCAAATATTGGCTGTCTTAATGATATACGTACATGTATACATTTTAACGTTATTCACATTGAACATTGAATATTCATGAACTGTTTTTAAAGGGTTGAAATGGTTCAACAAATTCTTCTTCTTTCTTCTTCTCCTTCGCCTTCTCTCCCAACTATTTGGGGTCGGCCAAAATATTCTTTTTAATACTTCTCATACTTTTTGACAAGTTTTATGCCGGCTGTCGACCTGACGCAACCTCAATTAGTCGACTTCTACGACAGGCATGAGGAAACCGTGGAGGTATTCTTAGCCCCCTCCACAGGGGTAAATGGTTCAACAATTTAAAATGCATTAAACCACACATGTTTAGTGAACATTTAATTTCTAAATCTAGATGAAATTCAGCTAATTTAAGTTTAAAAGCTCTATACCTAGATAAAATATAGAACTGTCACATCTTTATCTTTATCTATACAAACGACTATTTTGTTATCTTATTTCAAAACTTTTCGTGTTAAGTATAATATTCTTGTTGAATATCGCGTGCCAATCATGATACTCGTGGTTCGAGTGATATTAGGCGATTTTTTACCCTTTTTTTCATCCCTCGTGTCGCGGACACAGCTAATACCCTGGGGACAGTCACCGTGCGCACGCCAGAGAGCAATTTTTCCGTACAAAATATTAATATGTTGCACGTACAATAGCTGGTACAGGGTATATACACTCGATGTTAACATAGTTTTTTCCCTCGTTTTAATCGATCCCGCCTTCGAACCCTTTAGGCATTTAACGTTTATACAAAAATTGGGTGTACCTCCCCCATGTTTACGACCGACGAAAATGAAACATTACACGCGCGAATTCGTTCACTCATCAGTCATAATGTATACTATGGCTATTGGTCTTTCTAATTTATATCGACTTACTTATTATTTTAAATTAAATTATTGTCTTTAAGGGCCGCAACACCTGCGATTTTTAAGGGATTTTGTATAGGCAATATTTTAGAAATATTATGAAAAATAAAAAATCTAACAAGTTAGAAATATTTATGTACGTTTTAAAATCAATCTAAAATTAGTCTTATAATATCTCTATCGCTTTTTATTGTTGTGTAATTACGAAGTTTCCACCTAAAAGACTAATAAGCGCAATAAAATTGTGGAACTTCGGAAAGTCGGATTTACAATCTATAAACAGATTTGGATGTATCGGCCTGTCTTCTAGAGATCGATCGAGGTATTTTCTTTATTATTACAAAATAAAATGTAATCAATGTTTAAAAATTGCAATTTTTAATGATAAATAACACTGCTAAAAAAATAAAATTAAAATTCAACTCACCTAACCTTGATCGATTCTTAGAAGACAAACAGATGAATTCAAAACAGTTTTCAAAATTTAAATCCGACTTATCAAAGTCCTGCAGTTTTGTCAAGCTTTTAGGTTTTTCGTTGGTGTTGCGGTCCCTTAAGAGGACACCACACCGACAATTTCGCAATGAAAAATTTGCATTAGCATTTTTCACTTTTATCAACTTATAAACATGTTAGAAATCCGAAATGAAAAGTAGCTAACAACATTATCTAGTAACTGTTGGAGCTGATTTTTGAAATATGTATTTTTACACGTTTTATTAGCTATAAAAATATCGATTTTTTTTTTGATTTTTTCAACAGCTTATAAAACATGTAAAAATGCACATATCGATAATCAGCTTCATTAGTCGCTACATAATTTTATTCTTTATAATTTATTTATTTTTTTTAAATACAATATTTTCAAGTTGATAAAATTGAAAAATGCCTAAACATATATTTTTTAAACTAATATCGTGATTATACAACAATTAAAAATGGTACTGATACAGGTATATTTTCAAATTACTTTTTAAATATATTTAAATATACTTAATTTGTTTGATTTTTTTTTTTTAAATTTAAGAAAAATTGCCTATACAAAACTCCTTAAAAATCGGATGTGTGGCATCATCTTAATATATTGTACACTATGTAAAGTATACCTACTATGTAGAATGAAGTAAAAAATATTCTAGGTTTTAAAAACTATTGACATTCTTAATATTCTTAAATTATAGAATATTTTATTTTTATATTATGTAACTACTTTAATTTCAAAAATAAAATATAGTATTAGATATATTAAAATAATTTTTTCAAAGTTTAAAAATCGTATTATTTGTTTTTTATTCCATATTTTAATGCATATTCTGTTGTTTTACAATATTATCGAACATATTTTCAAGTGTAAGCGTAGGTAATGTATCCATATTTTTTTTTAATTAGGTATGCACTTATTAGTATTTAATATTATATTATATTAGATTAGATTTAACGTAAATAATATAATTTTAAACCGAATCCAGATATTATTAATATTATTTATAATCGTTTAAATAATCTTCGATAAACGCATTCAGTTTTTTCCAGATATTATTTTTTATTCCCTCTCGTCAAACATTAATTGACAATAATACTGGAAACCGGTTATTTTTAAAGTGCATACGGATTATCGGATTATTAACAAAACACTAATATCTAATAATAACATTGTCAGTTAATATGCGCACATAAACGATTAATTTTTTTCTGTAAGGATTTTCGAATTATCTCGCACGTGATTTTCATTTAATACGGTTTTTGGTATTAGTTTACATATATTTATCGTAATCACGCGATTCGCATATTAACTACTGTACATTATAATATCTATTATAATCGCTATTACTGCAATCGATTTTGATTTTCTACTCTTCTTTTTTTTTATCGACCCCAAAACGCCCACCTCTGTAATATTATTAATTGATACCTATAATTAAATGGAAAGGGACGAATGAATCCGTTCGAACGATGTTGAATTCCTTATAATTATATATGTCTGACATATACAGAGTGTTTAGAAATATATTTTATAATTTTTCCATAATGTGGTTGTATTCAATACATTTTGAACTCCCTGTATATATTTATATATAGGACGTAGTCATAAGACATAAGAGTCACATTAGTTTTTTCTGTAGGACTAAATAATGTGCTAAATATATAAACTGTTCAATAGCAAAAATCCAATGTACCACCAGCCAGATGCATTTTTAAATATTCTTATCGAAGGTCATAATATTTTTATCAAAATTATATTATTATATACACATACCATACACATTCAAGGTCAAAACCGATAAGGTTTATTTTATAGATAAAATAAGTTTTCTCGGTTCGATTTTATCGCTTAACCCTTAAAAGATATAGTACAATATGATTACGTTTGTATCGTCGTGTTCATGACGAAATAACATGGTATGCCAGTAGCATAAACGAATTTGAGAACGGTACGAGTTATCATGGAATGAAATATAATTTATCAATCATGCCAAAGAAATTCTGACGTCACTCAATCTTATCTGCAGTTTTTTCAATATAGTGATGTACAAATAATTTTAATGTTTACAGAGTTGAACATATTTAATCAAAATAAATAGTAGATAACAATAATAATTATAATAAGTGGACCGAGTGATGTAGAAACGAAGCGCAGAACTTAGTTGCTGACATACCATGTCATCATGGTTGTGGTATTAATTTATAACATAATTTTGAAAATGTGTAAATAATTAATATAGACATTATTATTAGGTCTCATTTAGATTGATAATATTTACTATTAGGATACAAAAGCTCAAATAAAGACTAAAACCGAATAAATAGCAATTAAGTGTAATGAACGAAAAAAAAAACATTTTTAACTTAAATTGAGTTAATATTTGTTTTAAGTATTTAAAATACATAGAGAGTATATTTAATATTTTAATACTATTACTTAAATAAATGACAAATTTTACGGTTTGTTATTGTTCTTATTGACGTAAACAAATATTGGTGATGATCTGAGGGAACGAGATAATGTGTCTCTTAGTTTACCGTTCAATAGTGTGGATGTGTGGTCAATGGGTTTAAACATATTGTATATTTTCTAGTATTGTATAAATTGGTAGTATTAGTATTTTATTTAAATAAAGGTTATTACACTCAAGGGGACATTCAGTTATAATATTTACAATAAAAGTATATTTCTTCAAGCCGAAAAAGTATTTAAATACAAATTATAACTTTTGTTATGGTGGAAGTAAAAACTCAAACTGAAGTTTACTCGTTCGATTAAAAAGTAAAAACCGTCACCTTTATGAAGTTAGAAGTTAAACCACGAAACAAAATGTTATTCATGAATATAATTTTGGCGTTTAAATCTTAATACAATTTAAATTTATTAACTCCGGCACACGTCACTATAGAATATTGTTCATTTTAGAGGAACACAAAACTACGCTCCGAAAACGCGACATTACGGTCTTGTAAACGCGCGTTTCGTTCTATCACGTAAAACATTATAAACTATAAATGATTCAAATGTGCGACACCAATTTTTTTATAAATCCATTACGAAATTATAAAATGTATTATGAAACATCGGGCTTGCGAGGATTTTCGACGGATGCGTACTGTGCAGATGGCACATTATTATATCGTAATTCGATGACGTCCGAGTGCTAATATTAATAATAATGATATTAATATTATATTGTTGTAATAACTCGTAAACGCCCTACAACAACATCTAATGTATATACGGAGGCTGTACCGTTTAGTCCATGATATGTAGGAAAGGAGGGAACCATTAGCCAAGTCATTTTTCTTAAACACTATTATACCAAAAGAGCGTAAAATGTTCAAAATTCCATCTTCCTTCTCTCTCTCTCTCTCTCTCTATATATATATATATATATATATATTTTAAACAAAATCCACCCACATACCGGTCCTCGGTTTAGCGCTCGACGTGAGTTATTGTGGTAATATTCAAATTACCCCTAAGGCACAATAAAGTGGAAAAAGAAAAACTTCAACTGCTATCATCCCTTCGCCCAGCCATCCAGTAGTTCCTTTCTTCCTGTCCCCGGCCATTTTTCTTTCTTTTCGTCCCTTTCGTCCGCGGTTGGGGAGGGGGGGGATATGAATGCAATAATAAAAAAAAATATATATATATATATATAAACACTGCTGCTGCTAAAGAGGGTTTCGGTTACTTAGCAACGGGCCTGGTTTTTGCTGCGGTTCTCTCCTGATGGATATGACCCCTTCTCGTGCTCTCGTCCTGTTTACACGGGGGACGCGCCAGCAGTCTTTTCGCCACCGCCGCCGTTCCTTTTCGGCTCTGAATTATTAACCTGCGGGGCCGTTATGCGTGCAACGGTAGTTCGGTACACTAAATTTCCTCGGCGGCGGCGGCGGTGGTGCCATGGCGTTGAACGACGGAAGAAGAAAAGGGGACGGACGAAAGATATACGTAGTGTACAGGGTGACCCAAATGTGTAGTGTAAATGGAAATATTGGGAGAATGTCAGCGCAAACAATTTTCTCGCGTTAGCATTTCTCATTTTTAACAACATTCTCAAACATTTTCGAAATGTGATTCGAAAAATAAATGACAGAGAACGACATTATATCTATAGTGCCCTACGTAGCCTTTTTTCGACGTTTCAGTTTTTCATGTTATATTCATTTAAAAAAAAAATCGAAAAAGTTAGTTTTTTAATAACTCATAAAACGTAATTAAATGCATATATCACAAAACGGCCACGCAGAGCGCTAGATAATATGGTTCTGTATCATTTATTTGTTGTTTATCTTTCTACGATGTTTGGAGTTGTTATAAATAAGAAATACAAAAGTAATATTTTCAATACGATTTTAAAAATTTATAAAAAGAAACACAATAAAATAATATGGGATCAATTAGTATTTATTTTTCAAATGCATATAAACATTTTCAATTGTTAGATTTTAATTTTTCTTAACATTTACTATAAAATTGCCTATATAGAACCCCTTAAAAATGGCCGCTTAAAAAACATCCTCTTAAAAATAAAAGCAGACAATAGTATTGAAATATCATTTAAAATATCACTCGAATGCATTTTTAATTAATCTATTCGGTTTATTAATAAGTATTTCGGTAATGAAAAAACAAAAATTTATAATATTATTTAAGGGTTATACATAGGCAAAGTATATACCTAGATATATGATTAGTAACTCGACTAATTGTTAATTTTTTATAACCATTTTCATGAATTTATTATACAGATATACAGATTCCAACTGAAAATCAAATAATATAATAATTTATTATTAATGATTATTAATAAGAGAGTGATTAATAAAGTGAAATATTGACAAACTTATTAGACTTTTTTAATAGTTTTAAAGAATAAAATGCTAATTTGTTAAATGGAAATAAGACTATTTTTAATTTCAAAGTTTTATTCGTTTAAGATTCGATTTTTCTTAGTGAGTATATTTAATATTTTATTACTTTTACTTAAATAATTAATAACAAGTTTGATTATTTGTTATGTCGTGTTTTTATTCTTATTGACATGAAATTATAATATTGGCAACGGTCTAAGAGAGCGAGACAATAGGTGTGTGTTCGTGATTAACTAAATGTAATTTGGTCACTGAATTTTATATACGATCCGTTTTGATTATAATAATTTATGACCGATTAAGACAAAAAAAACATAACCAGGTTGATTACGAAAACATGTTTAATGTGTCTCGTAGTTCAACGTTCAATAGTGATTAAATCCTGGTTTTATCGGTTTAAATATGACTATAAAATAATAGTACATAACTATATGAGTATATAAGATTGGTATCTTATCTCAATAAAAAAAATTACATTCAAATGATCATAATAATAGCCTAGCTAATAATAATATTTACAATGAAAAAACACATTTCATTAAACCGAAAAAGTTTTTAAATAAAAGTTATGAATTGAAATACAAAATCTGCCGAACACTATTTTGCCGAATTATTAATTAAACAGTAAGAACGTAAAACTAGCGTTTTAATGTTTTTATTCAAGTAAACAATATATTATGTAATAATATACTTGTATGTCTAAAATATACAGTATAAGACTCCGTAAGATTATATCTACGTGGAAACGTACGTTACGATTAATCAATGTTGGGCAAGTCAATGATTTTTTTAAACTTAGTTAAGTTAAGTTTATAGAAAAAAATAGTAAAAATTTAAAGTTAATAGTTATTATTTTTTCTTAATAATTAAGTTAAGTTAAAAAAATAACTTATTAACTTAAGTTAAGTTTTTTTTTTTTTTTTTTGTACGAGTCAATATAATATTGAGGCATAGGTATAATTAAATGTTTATTATTTTTATGGAAATACTGTTATTTTTTAACTTTAGGCATCTTAAAATGTTTAAAAAATCATTAACATAATACTATTGAAAATACTACAATGTATTTATAAAAATTATAATTAAAATTAATAACAAATAGGTTCATAAAAACGTTTGATTAGTAGGTAGGTACCTATTATTTTCTTCAAAATTCGAACAAAATGGAAATCGCTCATTGCAAATTAGTACCTACCTAAAATATATTGTTTATTGGTGGGAAATCTAATACATTCCTCAATTTATATTACGGGGGGATTATTATATAATATATTATAGATATTCTGTTTATAGTTTCGGGAAATAAATAATTCTTATAATATAATAACAATTAGAAACGACAAAAACCACTATATTTTTATCCGGCCGTTTTTGACTATGGACACAATATGAAATCAAAATGTATCGTTTATTTCAAAATTAACTTGACCGAGTTCACAAATTAAATGAAATATAAAAGTCAAGTTAAAAGTTAAAATTGACTTAACTTTTAACTCGACTGTTAACTTAGTGAAAACTAACCCAACTTTTAACTTAACTATTACCTAACTTATTAACTCGTTAATGCCCGCAACATCGCAAATAATAACGTTTACAAATATATAACGATTACATTTTCGACCACCCTGTATGCCGAAGGATTGAGAGAGAGAGAGAGAGAGAGAGAGAGAGAGAGAGAGAGACAGAGAGTGAGCCGGAGGGACTAACGAGAGGAACGAAGGGATACCGATCAGGGGTGATATATGCCGTTGGAGGGGGGCGGAAAGGGATGAAACTAGCTGAAGAGGGAGTGGGCATACACGTGATGCCGACGCAAAATGGCATTATCCCTTAGCCGACGGACGAGCGTGCACACGCACATTGATACCTACGACTCTCGTTGAACACGACTCGAGTAAATGTTTGACGACTACGTCGACGACGACATTGCGGTCGAGGGAGACCACAGCCATATCGTATATTATAATAATATACATATTACATAATATTATTATAATATATATATGTAAAATAACGCGCGTGCACGCATTGTGTCGTTCGGATATTATTTTTGGGACACATACACACACACACCCGTAGACACACATACATACACACACATACACGCAAATATCGTACTCGTATGTACAACGGGTCGTATACTCGGAATAGGGCGAGGGGTTGAAGAAACTGGGAAAAAAAAAAGAAAAAAGAAAAAGTAAACAGTCGTAGGCTATTTAAATAAACGACATGCGTATATACAGACCATACGCATTTATGGCGAATAAAATATACGCAGGGATGGAGGGCCACCATTGCCGTCCCTTTTCCGACGTCGCCGCTGTCGTTATTCAAATATTACATTATATTTTATATTATTAGTCCCGTTCGGTATAATATGTCCCTGCGTACTATTGCTTTTTCCAATTTGACGACTAGGTGGTATGGCCTATAACAATATTGGTATATTCCGCGCGTATACGCGGACAGCGATCGCGCGTTGCGGGAAGCATGGAGAAAACGCGTACAATGCGAGAACACGACACGAAAAAAGAAAAAAAAAACAGCGGAAAAGGCTAGAAAATAGTAAAAAAAACAACGGGAAAAATTGAGTGAATCGATGTCTTCGAATGAAAAAGTTTATTACCGTGGTATTTTAAAATTAAATCTGCCATACATTTTCGATCTTATTATTTTCAGTATTTTCTAACGACGGCGAACAGTCCATTTTTAAACGGTCCTGGCTTTAAAGAAATTTTTTTAAAAACGAAAATTTAACAATTAAAAAATGTTAAACAATATTTTTAAAGTAATCTCTAAAATAGTACCCATATCCGTATCGCTTTATATTGTTGTGTAATCGCGGCATTTGTTCAAAAACATGTTTGCGAAAAACAAACGGAAATGCAATAAAACTGGTTTTAAAGGAAATACATCCATTATAAAATAAATAAAGAACAATATTTTTGAGACGATCTTATCGGTATTTTACGGTACTTTATTTATATTGTTCAATATTGTATGTACAAAAACTTTATTTTTTACTTTTTTAATTGACATCGACTTTTTTTATTAATTAATATTTTTCAAAATACTGATGAAATCGTTTCCAAGATATTATTCTTTATGCGTTTTATTATAGTTGTTATAATTCTAAAATCACTTTCAAAGGTAGTTTTGTTTATTTTTCTTGGACATGTTTTTGCTACTGAAAGTTATTGGTGTGCTGTCTTCTTAATAGTTCTACGGAAATATTCAGTTTTCGGCATATAACGTAGATATTTGAAATTATAATCAAATGGTATGAAACTCAAGATTGTATTAATATTATTTTTACTATGGTAAGTAATTTGAAATCTTTTCTTAACTTTATTAGTACTTGTACTCAATATCTATATAACATTTATGTCACTTTGACATTTTGGATTGTTCAAAATTAGGAATCAACGTTACTAAAAATTAACTGTATAGTTACTGAAAATTGCCAATTTGTGCCTTAACGAGATACCAACTATTTCTTTTACTAACTCTCTTACTTAACGAGTTACGCATAATTACTGAATTAATGGGTTATCTTATTGTTATTTCAAAATAGAGACCACACACAGAGTTTTTAATTCGATTTTGGACTAAAAATAAATATACAGTATAATAAAACTGTATATAAATTATCATCTCGATATACCGATTATTGTAAATACCTAAGTAATATTTTCAATGTTTTCAAATGAATATAAAAGTCTTTATAAGATGACTAAACCAAGCGTCTTTTTTTATAGGTATAACTATAATAATTTTAAAGCATATATATTTTGGCAAAAACTTAAAGCTTATCTAAGTTTCCTTATAAAGTCGAGTAAGGAACTGTAACTATTTATATTTATACGTAACTCATTTGATAAAATTAATTTTTATACCCTGTTTCTGTTTGTTATTATATATATTTATTAAACTAAATGAAAATATGAAAATGATCAACATATTTTGGAATTTCTATTATGAAAGCATACTTTTGTTAAATAATAAAAGGTACTCATATATTATTTGAAAAGCTTTTATATTAACTTTTAAGACATGTTTAATTTATGGACATTTTATAGGACCAGTTTGCAGCAAGACCTATTTGGATATTTAAAGATACGGTGCATACATAATTCCCAGTTTTAATTTATTTAATTTTAGATCGCTTAAAATTAAATAATATAATTTTATAATATTCTTTTACCACTCGATCGGTTTTTTTTCGAATCTTCCTGTGCACTTTTCCATTGTTTTTTTTTTCTTTTTTTTTTATTCAGTATAGGTTTTTTTACCTTAACCTCGTGGTTAAGCGTGATTTTAGCGATATACCACGTACGGCCTATACGTTTCACGGCAATTACGACATATTTGTACAACAGTTTCATGACGTTAGTAATCAGTAATCACTAACCATAAATTCAAAATTATGCGAACATTAAATTTAATTAAAAAAATTATTTTTAATAATGTATAGGTATATCCAAATACACCCTCCGTGATTTTTTTTTTCAATGGACGCCCTCTGACGTAATATGTATTTTGGTCACGAAATCTACTCGAACGCACTAGTTTCTATAGTCAAATTGTTTCAAGCCGATTGAATATAATTTAATAAAAAAAAAATTTCCGATATTCAGTAGGAGCAGAAATAATAAATTATGTTCTCACGTGGATCGCATGCTAAAATACTATAAAAAGTATTTAATGATACTCTAGGCGAATCGTAATTGGTTTCGTAAATCGATGATAATAAGTAATGTATTAATGAATTAATGTATTACAATAAGTCATTGTATAATTTCTTTAGTCCTTCAAAACCTTTACCATGCAATAATAAGTAATAGCATTTTGTAATTCATCCTTTCGAAACCTAATATCCGTCCATTTATGGAGTCCGTAACTAATCGTATTTTAATATAGATATATTATATTTAAAAATGAAATATTTAACACAAGATTCAGAAATATTTTTGTACATTAGTCATATTATTTGTGATTATAGTATAATTGTACGAAATAATGTTTCAATTATACATACATTAGGTATTTCATTTAAATAAAAAAAAACTACAATATTTGAAGACTATAGAAATTATAGAATATACCTACTATTCATTATCACACGATTTTCAACCAATTTCCGTTTTGAGCATAATCTATAGATAAATAAATAATTATCTTTTGAATAATTAAAATAATTTATAAAATAATTATCACAGGTAAATATTTACTATATCTCATTAAAATCTATACTGATTAATCTTCATAAATTATAATATGAACGCATTTTTTATAACAAAATTTAATTTTTAAAAATATTTTTAAACATTATAAAACAGATAAAAATATTACCGAAATTAAATATTCACTTTATTGTATGACTCGAATATATTTCCAAATTTATCATTGGTTAAAACCACGGTATTATATATATAGGGAAAAATGCATTTTTTGTCTTAATATTCATATTATCCTTGGAGACTTGTAGTAAAATATTCGCAAAACAGGCATTTAGATATTATATAGTACATATCTAAAATAATTTTTTTAAGTACTTATTCTAAAATACTTTTCAGATATTTCATTTTTGGAAAATTTCAAGTATTTATACTTAAATAATTTAGTTTTATCAAATTTTCACTAAGTATTAGATATATTTAGGTTTTAGAATATCATTTATGCAGAATAATATATCTATTAATACGGTAATAGGTATATAATTAAAAATATAAATTAGCATTACTAATTAATTAGTTAGGTATACAAATATTTTAAACGGTTAAAAAATAATATTTAAATAATATCATTCTATATTTACTTAGGTATATACTCGTATCATATGATTATTTTTATATTCGTTGTCTTAATAGGTATTATACATCAATGCTAATTTATATATTTTTAAGTGCATATATAGTATAAATTATATTCCATGATTTTCAACGATCTTAGGCTATATATAAAAAAAAAAAAAATCGGTTGAAACGATAAACACTGGTAGGTATTCTAAAAAATACATTCATTAATGTAAATACAAGTAAATAATACCGTTTTAGTCTTTAAATTTTAAATCTTTTCTTTACTTAAATGATAAAAATATCTGCTATATTTATACTACTTTAAATCATTACCTAGAATTATTTTTACTGGTAAATTACTGGTATTATTTAATGATAGTTATTATAAATTATTTATTAATGTATCTCTAGATACATTTTTACCGATATTTATCTAGATTCTAGATAATTGTTTAGTTCTCTGTATTACAATCATCAAAATTGATATCAATGATTTTTTTTAATAAAATACGTCATTTGAACGACTAAATACAGGAAAGAACGACCGGACAAAGTCTTTTCGACCGACGGACGTTGGCGATTAGCAGATTATTTCGATGAAGAAAAACACTTCTTTTTCTTGTCAGTTAAATACGAATACAATACCTATGTACTCGCATGCAAAAACGCATACGGTTAAATGCGAAAATCGCTGAAGTTGAATGCACTCGCATGCGATCGCGTGCACTTTCCCGAATCGTTTTCGTCAGAATATAACATAGGTGTATATATATATATACAATATACATATAAATTATAATGACGAACAATGAACAATTGTTTAGTGTAATCAAACGTAATCGTTGCAAATTGCTTCCCATTTATATATAGGTACATATAGTCGGAAATCGACCGTTTCTCCTTCGGTCCAAGTATTGCAGTTTATTATGATATACGATCGCCATGGGAATTTTCTCGTGTGTGGAAGAATGTAAAAGTATAGCGTTATCAACAAGTGATAAGGTTCGATAATTAATGCTTTTGTCGTTTTCTTTACTTATTCCATATACCATATACACGATCATGGTTTGAAAACAACATTTTAAATATTCCAGATTTTAGAACCAAGACTTTTGAAAATATTGGAACTGAAACCTAATCAGAATTTTCATTTGATTGTTTTAGGAACCTAAGTTTTAGACCCTTGGTACCGATATTCTACGATAGAGATTTTTCAATTATCAAAAATTCAAATCATTAACACTGTTTATTCCCAATTATACATACGATATTTATGTTGACATTCAATTAAAATTAAAAATACTTCAAAAATAGTTGATAAATTTAAATGTTATCATTCCGAATTCCGACGACAGTGTATTTAATGTATTTTTGGTGGTATATGCCTAAATATAAATATATAAATAGTGAATCTTGGAACAATAATGAAAAATCATAGATAAAATCATGATTAGTGAAAATAGATAATACGATCGCAATTTTTAATAGAAATAGAAAATGTTAATTATTTAATAGGTACATTTAAGTGGTTATAATTACAAAATGTTAACGATATATACCGGACATTAAACTACATATATATTTACCAAATGAGATAGTCTTAATTCATATAACGTAAATAAAATCGTTTGTGTCTTATCACTAATGTTATAATCACTGGTCTTCTATACGATTAAAAAAAAGATTTTGTACCTAGGATACACTCTGGAATCTACTAAAATTATTTTTGTATCATTTAAAAAAAAAAAAAAGCGGAAAACAAAACTGTGATATAGCTAGTAGGTGCCTAGGTACCTATTATATAATCATCGCGAATATCACAAAATCGTGTACCGGTAAACCGGAGGTCATAGCTCCGATATGCATATTCGCGTACATTTACAATAAAATATATAAAAAAGGACGAACACGAGGAAGGCGTTTAATACGCGTGAGAGCCCGTGAACAATAGACGATTACATGTAAACGAACAATTTTTAAATATATCGAAAGTTATACATTGTATTTATCATGTGTCGTTGAAAAAAAAAATGGAAAAAAGTTTCGACGGTACAAAGTTTTTAACAGTGAACACGGTGCGTTTCTACGTCGTAGGCGGTCCTCTAAAACAGTTTATATTTAACACATTGTGTGGGAATTTGGTCGATAATCATGTGGTCGAAGTTAAAATAACCGAATTATATTTTGATCGAAAATTCAAGTGATTGATATCGTATACAGGGGAAGTCAGGGTAACCAGAATACCAATTACCTGCCAAAATTTCCCAATTTAAAAAGTAAACACAAAAATTTGTCATCTAACCCATAAACTTGCAATATACGTTTTTATTTTTATTTTTTTTTATTAATAATTGTGAATAAAAAAAAATATATTCAAATCGCTTAAATGAGATATCAATTGAAATCTAAGAACAAATACTGTTTGATTAATGAACATACACATTCAATCTAACTATATTATAATTTTTCGTAAATCGATATGGTAGCAAATAAGACAGTTATATCGTATTTATTTAAATCCGTAAATTGTACACAAGTCAGGAATTTCATATTAAAATAAGCTCCAACTTCCCTTCATGATACTTATTTTACCAACAGTTTGATTAACAACCGAATCGTCATAATCATGACAAAATAGATAGGTATGTCAGCAACAATAAGAATTTTATCCCACTTTTTCCAATATATTAGGTTCTCCGCGTTTCATTCAATTCTGTGGTGATAGCTTGGATATGCTTGATATATGTAACCAATGATAATATACCAACTTAACACATGGTAAAAAATGGAAATACTTCACAGAGGTGTGCATAACACAATGTTGCTGACATACGTAGATATTTTGGCATGGTCAAAATAATAATAATACGTCAACTCATCGACTTACCCTGATTTCCCCTAAGTTAAATAAAGTGAGATATAAGAATATAATAAATAATATTTTTTTTTTTTTTTAGAAAATTCGTGAATAAAACTAGTTCACTCCACTATTAATTTATTAGATACCTAACTTAATAATATATTTTATTTTCATATTCATATTTTATCGAGTGTATAATATACAAAGGTTGTTTAAATTTTCATTAAATTAAGTTATCTTTTGCAGTTAATTTTTATAATCCTCATGTTAAATTTATGGGTCTAAAAATTCTAGAGAATTCGTTTTACAAGTTTTAATCGAAATCCAAGTATTGAAGTGAAAATTATTTCTTATATTATTTTAAATATCTTTATAGAACCATTCATAATAATAATTATAATACTTAGATATATCTACATATTTTTACACTTCATATACATCTTTTTAAATATTTTTGAATGTCAAATTTTGTTTCTATACAAATTAATATTGTTTTAACATGGCTAAGTTAATGTTTTTTTTTCATTTTAACTTTAAAACTAACAAATCAAAATTATTTTTTTATTAACTATTAAGAGGACATTGTACATACAAATTTTCAATGAAAAGCTTACAATAGCATTTTTAATTTTTATCAACTTACAAACATGTTAGAAACATAAAACAAAAAACAAAAAAAATTATAGCTAATAATATTATCTAGTGACCTACGAGGTAGCTTATTTTCGATATATTAATTTCTTTAAGATTTATAATTGTTGAAAAAAATCAAAGGAACCGATTTTTTAAAAACTCATAAAATGTGTAAAAATGCACATATCAAAAATCGGCTACACAAGTCTCTAGATAAATTTTATTTTTAAATTTTTTTTTTTATTTCAACTTTCTACGATATTCTCAAGTTGTTAAAAATTAAAAATTTGTAAATATGATTTTTAAACAAATATCGCAATTACATAACAAAAAAAATGGTATTGACACAAGTCTATTTTTAAATTACTTTAAAAATATATTTTAATATATTTAAATTGTTAGATTTTGATTTTTCTTAAAATTTCATGAAAATTACCTATACAAAACCCCTTAAAAATTGGGTGTATGACGTCCTCTTTACTTTAAACCGAATTATTTTTGGTTGATTTATTGTATATCTTATGGTTTTTCTGTATGTCATAAAATAAAATGTTTCGTTGCTTATTATTGGTAAATTTAGCTACAATTGCTATTTTGTTAATAAAAAAAATGATATCGTTTTATATATGACTAGTAGTAATTGTTAAAAATATTTTTATTTCAGTAAGTAAGCGATATATTTATATAAAGATAAGATAAATTTAAAGACAAATTGGAATTAATTTGTCAACAACTAGACAAAATATAAGGGTACATTTTTTAAAGGTTTAAAAATGTCTAGACGACTATTTTGGATAAATTAATGTTATATATCAATTTTGAACAAAATTATCCTATATTGTGAAAAATTATGTTGAAATACGTGATATACATTTGATCTGAAATGTGTGAAAATTATTCTATATTGATAATATGTTGAAAATTTTATCGTTTGAAAATGTATCAAAAGCAATTTTGGAAATTCTTATACGAGTATTGAATAATTTTATTAGCACATAAATAGTAGACTTAAATATAATTATGGATATTCTATATGAAGTAAAAATTAAATTTTAAACGTCTCAATAATTATATTAAACATAGTGAAAATAAATTAATAAACGTTACAAAATATTTAATTTGGTCAAATTAATGTGTTAACATTAGTGTTTGACTTAGTATGTATAAACGCGCTATTATTTACTTAATTATGTACACACGACATAACGATATATTGTTAAACTGTAGGCCTAATCTAAACACCTCTATATTTAAAATATAATGAAGTGTTAATTAAAAAATTATTTAGTAAAAATTATATCGATTTAAAATTGAATAAAATGTTTAAAAAAATTGTGCTAGTACTATTAAATCAAAAAAAAAAAAAAATTGGAATATTTTCGAATATATTTATAAATACCTAATGACATTTTTTTATTATTCGTTATTTATTTATTATACGAATAGATAAGTAAAAAATAAATAAAATACAATAATAATAATATTTATTAAAATAATAGTTTTATGATTTTATTTTTGTGTGCATTAAGTTGTTATGGCTCCTGTGAAGAATAGTATATAATATATATATATATATATTTAAATATTGCAATTATTTAAAATCTAATAAATATCTATTAAATTTTTGTTTTTAAACGGCGATTTACACAAGTAACAATATTTTTTTTTTAAGTTTAACGATAATATACAAGAAGTACCTATAACTTTGTTAATTTTTTCTTGGAATAAAAAGTACTGCTCCCGTGAACATAGAAATATGAGTATAATATATATAGAATAGATACGAATTTTCACTTACCTCCCTGTTTTTGTGATTATCATCTCCGTTCCGAGATCGTTGAACTTGTCCCACAACTCTTTAGTTTCCAGACGACAGCTGACGTTCTGCAGCTCCTCCGAGTTACACCGTTCCTCAAGTACTGGATCTGGCGTGGACGCCATCGTAGCTGTCGTGGACGACAGTGGCCGCGGTGGAGGACTAGACGTGGACGACGATATGATTATCTCGTCCAACGGAGATGCCCCGGACGAACGCACAGTGGCCACGGTGTCGTTGCTCAAACGACGTTTTCTATGCGGTTTTCCCTCTAATCCGGAACGGAATAGAAAAACAAAAAACAAACCGCATTTTCATTTGTCATCTTACAATTTATTTAATATTTTTATATGTATTATATATTATATTTTGAGATGAGTTGACATTTTTGAAAATTAACAAATATCGAACTGAGTAAATTATAATCAGTCGTAGAAAGTTCAGTTCGCAATTTGAACTGGAAATTAATTCCAAAACCAACTATAAAATCAAATGCGGAATAAAAATAACTCAGTTCTCTAGTTTTGGAATCGAAATTATAATTACTGGTTTCGTATATTAGCTAGAACAAAATCTTGGAACCAAAATCCTTATTTAATTTTTTAAAGAACCGACATAAATTGAAACCGGAACCAATATTGTGCTATAAATAATTTTTTCAGTTTTCAATAGAAATATGTAATAAATCTTGGTAACAACAAAAACAAATTAAAAATGAAATCATGATAGTATAACAAAATGTACCTAGGTATGGGTATGCATACATAAAAAAAAATGTTTATATAGATACCAATATACCGGTGTTCACAATAATACAGGTACTTACATCAATACCGGAAATTTTTTCTGTAATTTCAAAAACCAGAACCCAAAGTGTTAAAAACTCGAATGACTAAAACTATAGAGGCTTCAAATCCTGATAGATTATGGTATAGGCGGTACGGTTTAATGGGTAATAGTAAATGCTCCTAGGTCAATTTTGAGTAGGTATATGGTTATATTATGTAAACTCCCCCGCTGTAAACTTCAATTTTACCTAAATGATTTATGTAAACTAAATTCACCTGAATGATATGTATGAACTCTCCAGGATTTACACGTAAAAAGTATATTTTATAATAATAACGAAAACATTTTATAGAAAATATAAAAATGAAATAAAAAGTAGGTAACAGTGTAATTATTTGGAATTCAATTATTATATTTTGCGTAACTAAAATAATGATAATAATTTAATTCTTTATATGTATAATATATAAATAAATAAAATAGTAATTATGGTAATAGTCTTAACATTTTTTTATTTATTAAACTAGGTATGGCTAATGGTTTCATACACACCTTGAAATTAACCTTATCTTGGGCAGCTAGTATAAAAAGGTTCTATCTCGGTATATTCCAATTGTTCAGAAGACCATTCTTATATTTCTATGATATAGATACGTATCTTAATGTTTATTTAGAATATTTTTATTCACTGTAACTCATTCAATAATGATCTGAATTATTTCATTCTAATTTCAAAATATATCCCATATAAAAAAAAAAATTGGGTATAACAAATAAAACTTTAAAAATTGATTATATTGAATCTTTTTACTATGAGTATGCACTATGCCTTCGTGTATTAATAAGTACCTACCCGAAAAAGTTTACACAAATATTACAGGTAGGTAAAACTAATATTTATTCGGGAGAGTTTACGATTTATAAAATTCCGGAGAGTTTACAATCGCTCAATTAAATTACAGGATCACTTTAAATTGATTGTATAATATTGATTTTCTAGATGAAATTAGGATATATAAATGTCTAAATTAAAATATTATAATACATTCTTAATTGCATATAGGTATCTATAGAGATACATAAATTAATTTTCAAGAGATGCATTTTTAATTTAAAATAAAATTGTACTTATATATATATATATATGAAATTGAGGTCCAATTAAACGTTTTAATATAGAATAATAAAATAATAAAAAAATAATATAGGATTCCAATATAAATAATTGAGATTTTAGTTCGATTTTGATTTGTATAGGTGATAAATATTGGTTAATATTCAGTTAAAGTCCTGGTTCAACTCATCTCTATATATTGATTTAATTATAATTATAATCGTATTATAGTTTAATCATTTATACATAATATATTAATAAAGCCTAATAATCGACAACGTGTTGGCCATAAGTGTATATTTGTTTAAAATTTTTCAACACGTGTCGTTTAAATTTAAAATTTACTACGTAATATTTATAACTCATATACGGTGAGAACCGCACGATAAGTATAAAAAAAAAAAACAATTGTGCACGTTAAATTATTTTTACAGACAAAATAAACAAATTACAAACATAATATTACACCAATATAATATACTATAATATAATTATATATATAATATAATTATATACTATAATCTTAATCAAATAATATTATTGTTATACTATACGGATATAATATAATACTGTACCTAATAATTGCCGTAGACGAATTTTTAATTTCAATTGATTAATCACAAATTAGCAATAAAATATAAAAACGGCGCATTCTAAACGCTATATTATATCGTAATTATTATAATAATATTTATATATACATGAGAAAATATTATATCGATAAAATATATTATTTATCTAATGATATTCGACGACAAACGATTATAATATTATAATAGCCATTGATCGATGTATACGAGTGAGTCACAGTGTATATTATAATACCTATATGCGCGGATATACGAGCCTTTTATTAATCAAACATTTACTCAATCATCAACTGTATATTATAAATATATAAAAATCACAAAATATTTTTGTTTGGCCATTGTTATTGAACACATGGAATGTTATCATACATTATAATATAATATAATATATGCTTAAATGCGTCATACACGCGTACACATAGGCGAGGATACGATTAGAATGTCTTGCTGAAATACTGATATCAATTATTGGTAGATAACATTGTATGTACAGAAAAACCGATAGGTATGATAATATAATATATTCTATGTCCCTTTATTCGAAAAGGTAAAGATAAAAAGTAAAGGTATTCATATAGTAAATGATATATCCGTATTTTGCAGTAGGTATAATGTTATGATATACCTACCCATGTGTTAGGACGAATTATTATAATATTAAGTGGTTATGATATGACTAATCCGGTCTTTTAAAAGGTTCTATGTAGACATTCGTTTTGAAACATTTTAAGAAAAATTAAAAGGAAAAACAGAAGAAACGTGTAAATGTGCCTAATTTTAAAATAATTTATGAGGGATTTCGATTTCGTGTATAAATATATTATAGAATATACTGTTTTTTATTATTACGCTATCGCGATATTTGTTCAAAAATCTGTGTACGCAGAACATATACGAAAACGCATTTAAAAGTGTTTTTAGAGTTTTAATACTTAGGTACCTGTCTATTATGAAATATATCATTTTAAATAATAGACAACTTCTTTGGGATATTAAATATTTAAAATTTATTAATTATTGATAATTTATATTTTGAAAAAACGCTTTACTGTTCTTATCCCTCAATTTCATAATAGGCGTTTGAAATCCAAAATAGTTTTTCAATCCTTTTACGTTTGTTTCGTGCAAACATATTCCTACCACAATAATCATCAGCGTAGTCTTAAACGACTAATCCACTAAATTGCACACATTTCCATCAAAACAACAACATACTCTTTCCCAGATCAATAATTTGCTTATCCTGCACCAGATCGAAAAATCTACATTGATTTAATATAATCCTCATTGATTTAATATTGTAAAATTATTAAAATTTTCAAAAAAAAAAAAAAAGAACACAAAAGTTTAGTTTCACTACCTACGTACAGTGTGTACTTATATTGCGTTTGTATATTTTATAGGTTTTAGTTTACCGGAAGAGAAATTCGAGTATTCGATCCCTTTTTTAATTTGACGGAAAATAGAAATGAGCGGAAATTTTGCCGGTAAAATGATCCTAAACCGAATAGGTAATTTCTCGCTATTTCCTACGGACTTTCTGCTGGTAACGTCAAAGGGCCCTTTCACCGAGTCATTCACTTATATATTCACTATATCGTATTGTCGTGTTATCATATTTTAAACGAGAGAATTACGAACATTAGCCAGATAAACATAACCCATTCACGCGTTTCACCCGATGATTCTGCGGACAATAACTTCTGAAATCTATATGTCCGTTTTTCTCGGGATGGTCAAGTGACCCCCACCCCACTGCCATCTACCACGTAAAACCCACGGAAAAGAACGTGTATTCTCACCTTCGTCGTCGTCCGCCGAGTTGGCCGATCCCGCGGCGGCCGCCACGACGTTCTGGTGGTGACGGCGGCGGTTGTGGTGATGGTGGTGCTTGTGGTAACTGTCGCGAACACGTCCGACGTGCTCGCCGTCGGTCGGCGACGGCGTAGACGACTGCAGCTCGTCCACGTCCGCCGGCCGCTGGACCGTGGCCTGCACGGCGGCCGCGGCCGCGGCCACGGCGCCCTGATCGCGCCGCGCCAGTATGGCGACCACCGAAAAGTCCGTGGCGCACGGGCGCAGTGTAAAGTTCTGTTCCATCGCCGGAACCATATATATATATATATATATATACCGGACGGTCGATACGATATCGTTTACGTATTATTAGCGCGCGCGTGTAACGAATAATATCATACGAGTTACCCGACCGATGGAGTAACTTCCGGAACGATGTCGTACGATTTATACGTTGCAGACGGTTGAGGTGCTTATATAAGGTATACGTATGCGGTTTGTACGGTCGCGAATCGGACGAGAAATATTTCGACGAACGGCGTAAAAACAACGACAATATATTAATATTGACAATGTCGACGCGTCGGCGGACGGTTCGATACAGACGGGACACGCGCCGCGGGTGACAATAAACGAACCGGCGGCCGGTCTCGCGTATGAGTGAGCTGCTGGCCGCGGCGGCGACGACGGCGACGTGTGTCCCGTACGTGCGTGCGTGCGCGCGCTGGCGTTTGTGTATGTGTGTGCGTGTGTATATTGCGGTTTCCCCCTCCCCCTCCGCGCGCACGGTCCGCGCGCAAATGGGTTTTTTTTTTCCCGTAACGCCCCCCCCCTCACCCTTCAAAAACCACTCCTCCGGTGAACCGCGGAATGGGCGGCCCGATAACTCCTCCTTCTCCTGCGACGCGACGCGACGATCACCTCTCGTTCGCTCCTTCGCGCGAGCGCACACACACACACACACACACACACGTGCGTAGGACAGGATACGTCTATATAATATTATGTGTGTGTGTTTGTTTATCGTACCTTATCGCCACTGCCGCCGCGGTCACCCCAACCCTGTCAACCGGTCGCCACTGTCGCGGCGCGCTGCCGACACTAATAAAAAAACATCGATCAAACGATTATCAAAAACCGCAATGAAAGCGATTATTTAGTATATTAAATGCAAAACGCGTTTCCCGTTCAAAATGGCGTGTACTTTGTATATTTACGAGTAAGCGTACATATTATATACTTACACGAAAAGTAAATATATACGTAAAAATGTATTTTAATAAACCGCAAGGACCATCGTATTTACCGCCGGAATAAAGAAAAAAAAAAAAAAAAATCATAAAAATATCTACTACTTTGAATAGATAACGGAGTTGGTATATTTAAGATACACATATTGTGCATCTCTTCGAATGCGTACTTATGTTCGACTACCAGCTTCCTAAACGTGATTATTTCAGTGTAAAATTAAATTATAAAATTATTAAATAATCGAATTTGTGGGTGGCGGTCGGGCGGAGTACTGATCAGGCACGACGGCGAATCGGGAACGGACCGCAGAAACTGGTACATATTACTTTTGCACGTTTTTCGGTTCTGGTTTTCGAAAAACGTAAAAATAAAATGTGTTACAAAAATAAATCTAAAACGGGAGTATATAGTTAAATATGATAAGAGTTAATACATGATTTAACTAGTTATAACGTTAAAAGTTGAAACCTGATACAAGTTACTCGAATAATTTTTTTACGCACGGTACATTAAACAATTAATTTTTTTCCATACAATCGCAGTAAAAGTTAATTTCGAATATAACTGAATACCTAAAAAAATTAATCGCATATAGTAACTTTATATTTTATGTGTATATTTGTTTAATTATTATAATAAATATGTTCCATAATATAAAAAAAAAAAAAAAAAAAAAAAAAAATGTTCACTTTTGAAACGAATTATAATGAAATAATTGTCAACTTACAGATTTTATTAAACTATTTTGTTTATATTATCATTATATTTATAATTTTTTATTTATCTTACCTCTACTAATAGCAACACTTATCACACCTACATAGACTGCAATTAGTCATGTTTATATTGTATATTAATCTCGTTTTGTTTTTAATTGATAGTAAAAATTACAAATACATTATGTAATATACAATTATATTAAAATGACCATTAGTTATATTTTAATCGAAGGAGTAAAATTTCAAGTTTATGTTACTTGAGATTATTAAATTCACTATAATTTTTCATTTATTTTTGTTTATTTGAGACCGTTTAGACCCATCGCCGCTTCCACTATAATTCGCCACGCATCTCTATTCATCATTAATATTTCTCTATCCGTTATTCATAAAAGCTTCAGATCTTCTCTGACTCGATCGCTCCACCGCAGTCCTCTTGGTCTTGTTCGGTCTGACTTCCACACTTATCTACCACTTTCCATATATATCCTGAACAGCTAAGTCTTTGACTTTTTAGAAAACTTACTATAACGGATTCATTGAACATTTCCCTTAGTTCTGCGTTAGTCCGTCGTTCGTATTCATTATTATTTGCAGTGTTTAGAGCCAAAAATCTTTAATATTTTTCTCTCAAATGTTATTGGTTTTTTTTTCGTCTGCCTTCTTCGACGCCCACACCCAACATGCATATAGTACGTACCAAGGCTGGGTATTAACGAGTTAAAAGTTAAAATTAAGTTAAAAAGTTAAGTTAATTTTAATTAAGTTACTCAACGCGTTACTTTTTTTTCAAATTCACTTTTAACTTAATAAGTTACTTTTTAATTAAAATGAACGTGTTAACTTCAAGTTAACTTTATACAAAAGTATCTAAATTAAGTTGAATTTTGCCCGAAGAACAATGTAAATTTTTGAATGGGATTTTACTTTTTGGTACTTATACGCAATTTTAATAGGTACCCAGAGAATAGCATGTACGTAATCGTTAAGAATCGATGTACCACTCACGCACACGCCTCGACGTTGGCCGTTCACGAATATTGGGCTGAGCACGGTCTTTTTAACTACATGGAGGCTGGTATTTATGTCCATCCAGCATAGAAAATATATTGAAGTAGTAGGTACTGCTTATTTTACACTACATTAGTGTGAATCAGACAATAATGTATGTATCTTGGCAGTAAGAAGTTATTTTCTGATTTCTTATTTATGCATGGGTTTTAAAATGACGTGTAGTATTTTTATTTTTACATGTATACACTTTTTCAGGCAGAAAAAGTCCCAAGTAGTTTTTTTAAGGGTAAAGAATAACCATCCTTTTTTTTATCTTTTTACGATATAATAGGTATATCAACTTTTTTTAATAATTAGGAAATTTTAACTTTTAACTATAAGTTAAGTTAATTTTTTTTCAAAGCTAACATTTAACTTTAAAAGTTAATAAAAAAATATTCGAGTAACTTTTAACTTAAACTTAGCTTATATTATTTTCAATTAACTTAACTAAACGAGTTAAAAAATATCGTTAACTTGCCCAGCCTTGGTACGTACAATAGGTCTGACTAGGGTTTTGCATAGTATAATTTTCGTTCTACTTTATAGTAGTTTTGACTTGAACAGTGGTACCAGTGAGAAATAGCACTTATTCCCTGCCATTGTTCTACGATTGATTTTCTCATTGTTATTTCCTCTTTCATCAATGAAAGTAGATGTGTGTAAACTGAGTGGACGTAAATTCATGTTTACTCCAAGATATTTAAAGTTCAAATATCGGATCTCCTACTGCAATTGAATTTTGGTGATGTTGCCTCCGTGATACAATCAGGCATATAGTTATGTCTTTATTGGTGTTTAGTCCTATACTTTTTTCCATCCTTCATTACTTTATTTGCTGTGTTTCTTACTTGATCTTCTGTTTCGCCCGTTATAATTATATTATCTGCGTACGCTGCTATCACTTTATTTTACTCTCAAATTTACAAGCCTTTTGAGTCTTTTTGTACTTAATTCTTTACTATTGACTCAAGAGCAATGTTGAAGAGTATGGGGTATAATGCAAAACCTTCTCTAAACTTGTTTATCCTGGGAAATCTTTTGACATTACAGATTTGAACTATACTTTACATTTGGAATTTTGTACACATACCTTCAGTAATCGTATAAGTTTTGTCAGTATTCCGAGTTCCAATCATCATTATCTGCCAAAGACTACTTCTTTCAAGCTTGTTTGAAGTCCACAAATAGTAAATGTAAATTACTAATATAAATATTGTTTATATTTATTACATTATTTTATATTATTTAAAACTAAATAATTATGTACCTACGCAATGTTATCATTGAAAATAATTTTGTCTTCAATTATAGAAAACATGCAGAAATATAAAGTGCTGATTTACTATTATATTATTGATATGCCCACATATAATATTTGTAATCTCCCCCCCCCCTTTTTGCTCTCTTATAATTACAGCACTGTAAAAAATATATAATTTATACATAAAATAGAAAAAAATATGATAATGAAGAAATAAGTAAAAAAACGCATGTCTGATAAAAACCGTACTTAATTATTGTGATTTATTTAAAATTTATATAATGTTAAGTGGTTTCTAAAAACCAAGAAAAATCCTCGAGAACTTACTGAATTTCTCATGAATCTGTTATCTATTACGATTAGTAATGATTCATTTTTTAGGGTTTTAATTAGGTTTCAAATTCTAATATAAGGTTGTAATACGAAATTACAAATAGATTTAGTCAAACTATACAATTGTGGATAAAACATAGCATGTTATTTAAATATGTTCTATGTCTAGTATCAATCAAAATAATTCATTGTGATAACTATATAATTTAATTAAGATATAATTAGAAAATAATTTACATGTTAATTAAAGTCCCATATTTATTTTTAACATAAAATATTGTCTCCAAAGTTACTGTATATGTTGTTGATAAAAATATACCTACACCATATAGCAATTTTGTCCCGAGATAAATCTTTCTTCTGAATTATATCTGTAGGTATTTTTTAAGCTATATATACATATAAATTCCATTTCAGATTTTTCTATACGTTCTGTCAAATTGTGTTTTGTCGTTTGTCGGTTAAATGTTATAAGAAATGAAATATCGTCCATCAAACGGTCATAATTACATTGTCCGGATCTTTTTAAACGTTATCGTTACTACAATACAAAATAAGAATGTGACATTATCAAGGACTTCTGTATAATCTGGTAATAGGGAGAGCGGAACTCGGATTTACCACAAAAGAGCTCGGGACGCCATTTTCTATAGGTAGTACCTACCTACACCTTTTTATTTTTCGTAGTTCTTATTGAGTCGTTACTTGTATATGTTCTATAATATTGATATATATATATATATATATATAACAAATAATAGTATATATATTATATGAATATAAAGAGGGATTCCGAAATGTGCCATAAAAAATAATACGTTCGTACCCGTCCATTTATATTATTTTGTTATAATTTCTAGAATTCCGACCGCAATTGTATTCCGGGCGACAGTACGCCTTTTTCTTTTTTCGTGATTCTCACCGAGTATAGTTACTTGTATAGAAATGTTTTATAAAATAAATATATAAAGAATAATAGTATAAATATAAAGAGGAGCCCCCAAATGTGCCCCCAAAAAATAATACATTCGTACCTGCCGATTTATATTATTTTATTATAATTTCTGGAATTCCGACCACAATTGTATTCCGGGCGACAGATTTGACAATATGTTTAATATTTCTACAAATATTTCTAGAACTTTTGGTTTGTTCCGAGTGTAAAATAACAGTATAAAACTGTTCATAAAAACGATACATGGACTATATGTTAGTTACTATTGATTACGTCGCTTTTTATTTTTGTACATCAATAATATATTTATTTATTAATAAGTCATTAGCCTTGTTATTAGTATTAGTATTTATCAAGTATGATTTTATGCATTTATACACACTTTTATGGTCTAAAAATTAAAGTGGTGGAAGCACTTTCACTATCGTCGGGTAGGCTAAATCATTTCTTTTGATATAACGATTCTGAACGGAGATCGGTATTAACAAAATAATTTACTATAAATTCGAGTGAACGCAAAAATGATCTTAATATAACGGTTTTAAATTTTATAAAAAGGATTATGTAAAATATTTTAATGCAGTAAATGGCAGTGTATTAATAACAAATGCACTGTAAAAATGTATGTCGATAATGGCAATATAGTCAGCGGAGTTGATGTGTAGTTTTTATGAACAGTAGGTATACGGCAGTATCAATATCCGTCAGAGTCGATACTACATCGGCGGAATTGATATACGCCCATGTAAAGAACAGTCAAAGAATGGCTGATGAATAGACTTTCTTTTCTTTTTTTAAATTATCAAAATTGGTATTAAACTTATTTTTTTATTTAAAAAAAAAAAAAAATCGTCCGAATTACAAGACTTTAAATCATCGACATTCTCGTGTTTATTTTAGGTTGGGATATTTTACCTCTAATCTCTATTACTCATGGCATAAAAAAAAAACATTGTGGAGTAAAAAATAACTGATTTTGTTGGCAAATAATTTATGATTTATAATCGGTATATCACTATTGTTGGTAGTTTTCGGTTTATACTTAAATCTAAATTTATAAAAGTACCATAAAGTCATAAATAAAATGGGATTAGTTATCTTTTGTGACTTTTTATATCCAAATAATGATTCCAGAAACATATTCTAGTAACTACTTATATTTCGTTTCGTTTAACTGTGTGTATATATACTCGACCTAGGTCGTGTACGTATTATAAATTATATATCCGACCATGAACTGCACCATGTGATAAGAGCATGGGCAAGGGATATCGATAATGGTTGACGGTGTATGGTGTGGTGGTGTTTATGTTATCTCGACCAATATTATACTTAATAATAATTACTAATTAGTAATAACTCTTATTATCTCCAAAGATATTAAGTAATGAATCATACACGATGGTAGTAATACTACGAAATAAGTTAAATTATTTATTTAACTTATTCTGTTCTATTGCTCTTATCATGAAAGTCGGATTCACATTATTATACCGACCATTTCATTTAAAATGTTTATAAGTCCACCAGCATGCATTCACCTATCATGGTTTCGTGGTTGAGCATATATAATACGCACCCGACCGGATGGGTCCTAGGTCAGGTATATAAACACACCATTTTTTAATGCAAAATATTATTCATAAAAACCATCAAGTCTATAATAATTTAATTAAAAATAGTAGTATTTAGTAGTATTACTCATGAATTGCTGTATGTCATATATGACAATGTGCTAATCATGTTATTTTACATAATAAATCATGTCTATGTAGGTATTCTATTTATAAGTATACTACGAAGTACGTATATCAACATATAGTAAGTAGACGAAATTTAATTTTTCGGACTTGAGTGCAAAAACTCGAGGAGGTATTGCATATAGATATACACTGCATTCCTGGTTATCGTCGGTAGATATATCATCAATTACTTACTGAATAAATATTGTACTTATCTTAAAAACAAATTTATGTTAGATTTCGTAGTATAAATCCTTCAAAAAATTATAAACAATATAAATATATTATTTGTAAAAAATAAATACAAAATAATATATTTGTTGTCTCCAAATATTAGTTGAAGGCGATACTTCACTTGCCTTCAAAACGACTACTGAATTTGTACCGATTACCTATTATTATAGATCCAAGTATACCGAAATTATGACAAACAAATCCGTGTACAATTTGCAGAAACTTTTATTGTTGGTATTACAACGTTTTATCAGACATTCGTACATTTCCATCTAGCTACAATGGTTATAAAAATCTCGGGTTAGTCCGACCGAATTATTTGCAGAGTATGTACCTACCCACTATAGTTAATATAGTAAATGTACGCCTTCCGTAATATATTTCACAATTTTTATTCAAATTATATTTATGTGTATTCATTAATAGCATTATGTGAAATCCAATCAAGAAATGAGCGAAATTATGTTTGAGAATGGTCTGAGAACAGCCAGTTCGACCAATTTTCGGATTATATATTGTGTCTGCCTATTCATCCGAAATACTTTTTGAGTGGAAAACAATCTTCTAGAAAGCGAAAGCCGTTTTTTGCAATAGCCAGAATTTTTGTGATAATTAATTAATAGTATCTCCCAAAATACTTAGGTTACTAACTATTAAGGATCCTGATAAAGTACATAAATTGAGCAACACTGATTGCACTCAAAATTAGTTGCACTTACAAAGTGTTGCATCTAGAAAAGTTTGCACTCAATCCAGTATAACATAATGTGCTATAAGAATTTTTATATTGAATTTTGTAAAAATATTTTGCTTTACTTACTAATCTACAGTATATAGAAAATCATTATAACCTAAAAGAAATATATAGATATTGTTTTATAACAATTAAGGTTAATTATATAATAAATATTGTAACTAATTATAATAATTATAATTTTCTTTATGATAAACTGTATCTCATAAATACAAGTCACGACTTTTGTTCTACATATTTTTTCTATGATTCGTTTCTTTTTTTAAAATTTTCTTTGGTTCTTGTTTTCTATAGTACCTGTCCCTTAACACACGAATTGCCCCCGCTAATATTTTATAACGAATTTAAATTGCATTATATATATATATATATATATAAAGGTTATGTGTAGATAATATATTATACAGATGATATACAAAGATGCCACTGGAACTTTGTAAAATTTGCACCCTTCCGTTTAAATTTCACATAGTTTTGACAGTGTATAATATGTATAACGAGTAAGTAATTGTGCAGTTAAACGAAACAAGTTTTTTAATATCCGTATAATTACTGTGATTTCTCACATTTAAATGTTTCTGCGAATATTGCAGCAGAGGGGAGAAAAACATTTATTTATTTGTGGTATTTGTTAGTGCATTAAATTACTCTCAAATATAATCATCATTATAATATAACGTCATGTTTTGGGCTGGGGACGTTTTAAAGAGTTTTAAGGTTCTGAATATCGTTTACAAATATGAATTTACTCTGTGAACTTTTCAGGTAGTGTCCATTACAAATTTATGTTACTAACTAAACCCATTAAAATACACGTTATTTTTTTTTTTTAAGAATATATTTTATTTGTACTTTGTGAAGTAACATAACATAAGGGGTAGTATAGAAGTGACTCCAATAGTGAACAAAATTAGGGGAAATAGATGAAGATGGTCAGGGAATGTTTTAAGGAGGAAAGAGACAGAGCCAGTAAGGATAGTAAAGGGAATTTATGTTAAAGGAAACATGTGAAGAGCATGACCAAAAAGAGTGGAGTATAATAGAGAATGATATAAGGTGAGTGGGTATAAGTGAGTAGAATGCGGGAGATCGAGATCTGTGGAAGTTGAGGACTGGGGTGGCCGATCCCAAATAGTTGGGAGAGAGAGCGAAGGAGACGAAAAAGAAGTAGACACTGTGAAATAAGAAAAACCACGAAAAAATAATGAATTCTGATTTGTCATTATAATTAAGTTCCTTGTTTTTTCTTTATTATGAACAAAATATTAAAATACAAAATGAAATTTAAAGAAATATACTTTATTTTAATCAGTAAGTACAATGAATATGAAGAATTCTCTAGATACGTCAAATTTTGTCTAAACCATAAGGTAATTTCTTAGATAAAAAAAAAAAAAGGTAAAAGATAAATAAAAATAGTAGATTGTATATTATCGCTTAGATTACGGCTTTTAAGTTTCAATGATGATATTATGTTTACAGCTAATATTTATCAATGGTTTAGCCTAAACCGTTTTGGTTTACATATGCATTAATCATTATAATATTGAATATAATATATTCGGAAATGTGATAGTGAAACGGTCAACTTTAGGTACATTATAGTAGATAGGTACCTACCCTATAATTTACATAATCTATATAATATGAATTGTATTCGTAAAGTTCCAATAACTTTTTGGTTGTCTTTATAGTTACATAGTTAGAAGGCAAATATTATTGTTTTTATATAATATACATTTTTCCGATTCTAATGTAAGCGGTGGAGGTAATAACATTCTCTAGTGAAGGTCCGTCACTCTGGCCCCATTTTCGATTTTGAAAAAATAAAAATATTCAAAATTATATAATATCATTTGTAATCATTTGTAACCACCATAACTTTTTTTTGTAACTAAAACTAAACCCCTTAAAAATGGAATTCCTTATGGCAGGGCCAGGGTGACATCGATCCGGCCCTGTCATAGGGAAATTCGAGTATTATATTTTTGAAAATGACGTAGAATTATGTAATATCATTTATAATCATTTGTAACTGCAAAACATTTTAAAAACCCTTCCCCCCCTCTAAACCCCTCAAAACTCATTTTTGAGTTCTATATTCATAATATTTGTCTTATTTGTTGTAATCTTCATTGGAGAAAATTAATTAATAGATAATATGACTTTTTGTCGTTTATGATTTATAATGATTTGTAGTGCGTGGCCACCAAAAATTGTTTATGTTTATAAAATTTACCCACAGGCCATAACTACACCTGTACATATATACCCATACCCATACCCATACCAAATGATTGAAATTATTGAGAGTTATTTGAAAAAAATAGATACGGATAAAAAGCATTTAGAAAATTTTTTTCAATAATAAATAATAATTATAAACCCCGGATATTAATATACAAAAAACATTTAAACAATGCATATATGACTGAAAAAACACAAAAATATCTATAAAAAATGCCTTATAAATTTGATAATCCGATATCGGTTAGGTTAAGTTAGATTACCCGTGTTGTTTTTTTTTTTTTTTTTTATATTTTTATGTTATCGAACTTCATATACTTTATTACGAGTATATTCGTAAAAAAAAAAAATAAAAAGTCTATAACTTATATTAATGGGAAATGATTAAAAATGATTACCTATATGTTACAAAAAAAAAAAAATGATATAATAACGGACAAAAATACAAAATAGAACTTAATAATTCCGATACGTATGCTAATGAAACATATTTTTATCAAAAAAAACGTCATATTAATTGTCTATAGACTTTAGACAATGTTTTTTCTTGCACATGCCATATATATATATAAATTTAATAATATGTTTAAAAAAAACAACAACAAATATCATTAACATACTTAATAGTTTTAATAATTATAACTTAAATCATTTTGTTAATTAAATGAATATAAATAATACCTATACCCATAATTCATTTTATGTAAAGTCTTTATTTAATTCTATGTAAGTACATATTTTGTACATTTTAAAATAATTATATTTACATTTTAATAATTTCGTTGGACCTATATAACTTGTATGTATAAATTGTAATGTTTTCACAAAATTTAATCTAATTTCAAGTAATAATTGTTGAAAGTATTCGACATCATGTACTGTAAGGCGTAAACATTAAACTACAGGTAATATAAAAAAAGTCGTGATTATCTAAAAACTCGACTGTTTTTTTTAAAATTATTTTCCTAAAGAAACTTCCTTGTACGGTCGAACTTGGTTACCTCGAAGTTGAAGGGACCGGAAAAAAAGTTCGTGTTATCCAAATAAAATTTCAAAATATGTATTTTTTTAAAACAGTAGATACAATATATTAATTCCTATGTGTTTATTATAATATGTTATAAAAAATATTTAATATTTATATAGGTATTATGTATAATTTTAAAAAGGTATGCATAAACAAAAATTATTTAAAAAAGGCATTTATTTTTGTTCGAGTTTTGCTGTTGATCGCAGCAATTGCAGTGAATCGTTCGATTTTATTTAAAGCTTTGAGAATTTCATTACTGACCTCTGGTTTATGGCTTGTGTAATCGTGGGAATGCGGGGTTCAATACATTCTTGTTCCTGTTCTTCATCCGATGACATCTTACAGAAGTGTTTATGTATGTTAGTGGATAATGAATCGTTGTCATGTAGTAAACCAGTTAGATAAACCACGTCTTATCGATAACGATAACAATAATGACCTTATTTTCGATAGTAAATGTACATACAAAGTATGAAATTTCGAGTTATTTACGAAAATCTTCGAGTTAAACAAGATTTGTTCGCATTGTTAAAATAGGAAATTCTAGGGACCGGAGAAAAAGTTCGAGGTAACGACGATTTGAATTAAAGAAGTTCGAGTTAACCAAGTTCGACTGTACTTAAAAAATGACAATAGTTGATAAGTCAAAATTAGTTTAAAAAATTATCTATCCAAATCCAGTGTCCAAAAAAAAAAAAAGGTTTGCTATTTATAAATTTATTTCACTCACGCGCACCGAAAGGGCAAACAATACGAAAAACAGCAATCCCTACTGTTGTTATGTGCCGGATTCAAATAGATGAATTTTTATTTTTAATTCATTTGACACCCATAGTCCCAAACCCAAAATGTTATTTGGGCATTATTTTTCCGGGGATTTATTGTTTCAACTCATTTTTGGGGATTTAGTGTCCCGTGGATTATTATTCCAGAATTACCTATTATACGAAACCGTCCCAAAAACTAATAACCGGTCCAACGCCTCGCAGTTATTTTTTCAAAATATATACAGTAGAACTTCGATCAACCGTGTCTCGATTGTCCGTGTTTGCGATTAACCGTGCTCACTATTCCGAAAATTTGTATGCACCAGAAGTATACTGCACGTATGCAGTAATATCGTACGTAGGTTAAGAAAATTTTGACTTTCACGACGTCATGAATTTACGAAAAATTAGAAGTGAAGTAAGGAAAATCATCATTTGAAACTGGAAAAAGCGAAGACCGTTATACAGGGTGCGGCAGAGCCGACTGACGAGTTTAATGAGCTCATTAGCCTGAGATAAGATAAGAGCAGGCTTTAATTAGTGGTATATTTTGAATTGTACGGTAATGCCATTTTTAGTCGTAATCATGGTCTGGACAGGTGTACATCGTGGT